>CM045764.1:67198910-67395534 GCA_025200525.1 Camellia lanceoleosa
TCCTAACACCAATTCGACTAGAGGTGTAAAAATAGCCCATGGACCATCCCAAGCTCGCCACTGGCCTGTGGCAGTCTCACTCCGCCTAAGCCTATCCAAGCTTGAGACCGAAAGCCTGATTTGATTTTTTCAATGCATCAAGCTTTTATCTTAATTTAAAATAGGTAAATCGTGACTATAGTTTGCCTGTCATCATTTTATAATTCTGATTCTTTAGTTCAAAATCGAATCCTAACCGAACTGAACCATTTAATGCCCCCCCATATATGTGTACATAAGTTGTTAACCCTTTGTTCAAAAAAGAAAGTTAGTTAGTTCTTTTTTGTCATGACCCCAACACATCTCTAAAAGTTTAGGTCATGACCAAATTTTGCACCTCAAAGTGCCTCGTGAGACAAAATTTCCAAAGCTTCATATGTAATAACGAGACCTTGCTTTTAAGCGTAACAAAATAATAATTGTCCATTGAGTTTGTGCATACATGAAGACTTAAATTAATTCTAAGCATTAAAATACACACTTCCCCATGTTTACACATATACAAATCTCTCGTCACACTATATACTCAGCCTTTTTTAACAAAATCTAAGCTTGAGAAATTACATCACTACGCTCCTACACAACGAGAGACACTTCTTGGGTGGCTTGGACAAAGAGAAGTGTGACTTCTAGTATAAACTCTAATGTTGATCCTTCCGATGGCTCACCTAATGAGCATATATAAAGTAAAAATGTGAGCTAATGCTTTCCAAAGGAGTAATAATAAAGTAAAAGATGTTAATGAATGATGTCCTTAATATTAGGAAAAATGATATTTTCACTAATTTAAAACGCATTCTTAATCATCATTTTAAAAACAAACATGTATCGATTGCAAATCCATGCTTTTTCAAATGGAATACATATCTCTAAAACCATTATAAAACATTTTACGTGGTAATTTGGTACACCCACTTGGCTCACACAAATGGTCGTAATCACATTTCAAACTAGGACATCCATTCATTCATATAAAATAACATTTCTCTATAAACATGAGTTATATAGCGATGTAAAAAATGATTCGTATGAGATATTATCAGCATTTTTTGAACTGACCTCAAGTCCAAACATCATACTATATCATATCACTATTCTAAACAACTTTAGGTCCAAACCAGATCATATCAGACATTAACTGTGATCTTATCATGGAGTAGATGGAACATCGACATGTCTCCACCTTTCCTTGGGCCCAATTAGAATGTATCTATGGGACCCAAGAAGTGACTCTGAGCGGATTCTAGAGGTGACTCCCAATCGCTGCACTTTGAAGGTTCTATACAAGACTTTGTTCCATACCGAAATCAATAGGTCTTTAAAAGACCTAACAATTCCTATCATGTCATAGTAAAACAAAACCGATGGGAACGGAACGGCCTTACTGGGCTCCACTCATATCATATTACAAACAATTTACATTTCTTGAAAACTTGTACATTTTGCCAAAATATTTATATTTAGAGAATCATGCTCGAACATAAATCAAAATACATAATGAAAAATATTCCTTACTATACTATTACTCATGCCGTGATTTGTGCTTTTAGTGTAGTACAATTGGGCGATGTCTTCGCCTTTGACCTACAAACACAATTACATAACACATTCTTATCATCTCATATTCTCGCATTTTTCTACACATTTACATCACTTTCATGGAATTCCAACGCCTTATATACCTCCAAGCAAAGGATCTAAATGTAGTCAAAAAACATGTTTAGAAAGTCAAAAGAAAATGTAGTAAAATTTCTCCTGAACTACCGCAGACGCCATGGAAGTCCTTACTGCGCACATGCACGTACGCTGTGACATGCTTTTTATTTCATGAATCCGATAATTTATAGACCTCAGAGTTTCGCACATGTGGGGCCTTTAGTCAGACGCGGCGCTTTTCTCGGGTATTTTTTGCCTAATCCGAAAATGCTTCACAGGTAATCTTTTCCTACCCAATTGTCAAGCCCAAATTCATATGCAGCAAAACTAACTTCTAAAACATGATAACCCAACAAAGATTCATAATCTCATCTCAAACACATCAATTTTTTCCTCAAGTCCAAAATCAACATCTCATCTTTCATAATCTTAAGAGTTCCAAAACATAACCCACAAATACATTTGATCCATGCATAAATCTTGTTGTATGGACAATCTAAAGTTCATTTCATATATTATTCACAAGATTGAACCCCAATCATGCAAAATCAAAAGACCCAAGTTCTAATTTCTTAAATTTATCTCAATTAAATACATAACACAAAAACCCTAACCCAAATGGATTTCAAATCTTCAAATCTTTATGATTTCATGAAGTTGATGAATTAATCATGAGGATTCAAGATAGATTTCCATACCTCAGTTCAAATCCTGATTTTCCCTTAAATTTCTTGAAATCCTTCTTTTTAATTGTCTTCAAATTCCATGGATGTTAAGCCTCTCTCTCTCTAGAAGCTTTCTCCATCTCAAAATATCTTTCTCTCCTCTCTTCATTTTGTTGAGCCAAGCAAGGCTCATATACATATACATACATATATATATATATATATATTTAATGAAAATCAATTTAATCCATTTAAATTAGATTTTTACAAAAACTCAATGTTAGGCTCTAAAAATCATGCTAATCATAACTATGTGATCGGTTTCAGCTTTTATTGCATCTCTAAGGGTTTCAAACTTCAAATTCAAATGTTTCTTATAAACCACAAATACAACTTCAAATATTTATAATTCACATCCTTAGACATGCAATTCCACAACAACCACATAATTACACTAATCATGACTAATCACAAGTCCTACATAATTTAATTAACCTAATTTGACTTCCATTAAAGCCCAATTAATTATATTTAAATTATCAACTCAATCGTAATTTTTAATCAAACTTCCACAATGCTCCAAATATCAAATTGCTTATTTCAATCATCAATTGTGATTTCACCCCAAGAAGGCCCACAATTTCAAGTCAAACTCAATGTTCCACAATAAATTACATACCCAAATTGAATATCTCATAAATAAATTGAATTCACAAGAATCTTAATTTTCACTCCTCATAACGTAATTAGGTCCAATTATCCAATTAATCAAATCTCAATTTTACAAATCTAAATCTAATATTTAATTAAACCTCCACATAGTCCGACACTAAAATAAAATAATCTCAACTCACTAACTATCCTTTCTTGAGCCAATCAAGCTTTCAATTTCTAATTCCAAATAACTCTTCAATAGAATCGTGATACTAATCCTGCCTCCATAATTTTCATAATTCGAATCTCCATCATTAATTAAATATAAAGTATTACACGATGAGGTTATTACACTTTTTGCCCTTAGTCATTCAATTTCATCTTATTTAGGGACCATTTGGGAACATAAATAAAAAGTCAAAAGTCATTTTAACTCATTTTGGGTCACATTACCTTTCACATCAAAAGCTAAAAAGTCACCCAAAAAAAAAAAAAAATTAAAAAATCAAACAACCAACTTTTAACCATATTCTCAAACACCCCTTAGTTGTTGATCACTATAAATACATAGATATATGACATTATTTCATGACTTCAAAAATATTCTCAACCATAAATCAAGAAGAAACAATTTTATTTATTTTTATATATATTAAAATTATACAACTATTTAAATAAAAATCATCTTAATTTATGGAAAAATATACTGATGTATAGTGAAAAAATAAGTAATCATTCTAAAACAATTTTATTTAAAATATGATGGTGATATGACTCCTTTTTTTTTTTTTTTTTTTTAAAAAAGAAAAAATTAAAAGCAATATTGCTTGATGTTTGAGTAGATCATGCACAATATTTTATGAACATGTTAAAAACAATAAAAGGATTTTAGATATTGTAGTTTCAAACCAAACCAAATCTCATTCTACAAGTTTTTAAAATCACAATTTTAAATTGAACCCAACCGATAACTTCAGAGACTCAACTCGAGACGTTACACCTCCGACATCTTAGTCTCCTCTCAAAAACCACTTAAACAAAAAATGTAGGTCTTAATTCCTAGACATAGTTTACACTGCATCAAGTTTAAACTTTGACAATAATCTAAAATGGCAGTTGTAGCTTGAGTTGGTCATAGATGGCAATATATTCTTTTTGTTTTTCTTTCAAAACAAAATTTGATAAAGAAAAAGAACTTATTTATCTGAGAGGGTAATTTATATGCAAATTGGGCCAAGCTGCACAATGGGCCGGTATGGGCCACAAAGACGTAAACCGAGTAAAAGGGCCATTGAGTTAGTCCTGCTCCTAGGCACCGTTGGTTATCTCGGTCAGAGAGAGCACTATGGTTAGTTCGGCCGACAAGTTGCCATACTCAGAGCTTAGGACCGGGCATGACCATGTTTATTTCGGTCATGACCATGATAAACCATGTTTATTTCGTCCATAGTAGTTCAGTCATGGTAAAACCATCTCACTTGGTTTAAGCAAAGGAGGGGGTGGTGAAGGATAAGCATTATCCTTCAGAATATGAATCCTAGGAGGACTCAGACAGAGGAGTAAAAGTCCTTCCAGATTGTGCCACACGAACCCATAAAAAGCTCACAAACATCACCTATGGAGAGGTAACACAACTTTGATTCCCCAACACACGTAGCTTTTGTCTATTTGTCTTGCTTAATGACTTAGGCATCGGAGAGGTTTCAAGACACACCCGCCGGCTAGCTCACGCTTGTGTTTTCAGGATAGAGCGACGTCAGTATGGAGGAGCGCAAACTTGATCAACAGTGATTATATGAGAAGGTTTATTTCTTTCCCATACAATTGGTGCCGCTCAGGAAATCGACAAGAACAAAACCTCTTGATCAAGCTTTTCTTCATTAGAATCACGATGACAACGAAGATTTGCTACAATCCGCCATCGACGGACAAACACCAGAGGAGGTGTAAGGCACGAGGGTCTACCTCTTATCCTCTTATGGGGATTTAGAGCCACAAAGATGTATCCTGTGAGGAATACAAGAGGAAGAAGGAGGACTAATGTACTGGCCACCTCGCTCACAGAGTCCAGAAGACAAAGGCGGAGGATTGATCCTCAAACATTGGAGGATCGTGGTCAAAGAACAAGACTAATTGATACGACAGATGGCAACAGACATGGAATCTCTAAAGCGCCAAGTGAAGGGAAAAAGAGTGGCGACAGGAGAGGGGCGCACAAACAAGACACCCCCTTGCCACTCGGAAAATCGGTAGGAATACTACACCCTTGCAAGCAGAGAGCAAAGCCTCAGGATAGGCGATACCTAATCTGTGTCTTCTGTAACTCGCCACCTGTGTCCGGAGAGGATGAGATCTGAGAGGTCGTACACTAAAGGAAGCACCTATTGGCCCTCACATATGCCCCAAACAAGATCCAGATAGACGGAGTTGCCTAGGTCAGTCTGACTTATTTAACCGTGCTCGAGGAAAGGGCACGATGCAAGGAGGATGCAGGCTCGCGATCCACAGAAGTTTCGCCTTTACAAATTGGCCGTTATTCCTGACGATAGAAGCTGCCGAGGTTGAATGGCAACATCGCTACCGCCTATGAACCAATCTGACAAGGCATTAGCGAGGTCAGACCACCGCTCGCTCCGACGATTGAAAAACGCGCCCTACCATCGCTTCCTTTAGCCCAAATTCACTACATATGAGGGAAAGATTTAACCCCACGCACCACTGGAGCCACTTTCGCTAGGTCATGGCAATATACCGCTAAACGAGGCTTTAATGTGCATCCTCTTCCCGCTCAGCCCCGCGCACCTAGGCTTGACTTGGTTCAAAAACTTCCGTATAAAGATAGCCTCCTCAAGCACACCATGAAGCATTCGTCACAAGGTTCAATGAACACCAAAACCCCAAAGGAGATCGATCACCGCCTCCATCGACACGGGTGATAAGGAGACCTTAAGATCCTACAACAATGCCATCGGGAGACCTTTCAACCAGATTGAGACTGCCCCACCAATCTCGCCATTGCACAATACAAGAGAGGCCTTCCATGGAAATGCACTTAAGGACTCAATCACTATGACACCACCCTCACCATGGAAGCCTTAATGGAGAGAGTCAATCAAAGACATCAGTAGAAGAGGATGGCACACGTACAAAACAAAATTTGGTATGACCACAAGCATCAGATAAGAAGGCCTCAAAGAAGGTTAACGCAGACCGCTCCAAGCAAAAACAGACGAGACAAGCATGACAATGGAGAAGTCCAGATAAAAGATGGTTGAGAGTCCGCACTACCATAACCACGGCCTCAAGAAACCGACATCAATTCTAAGTGAATACGATGAGCCTTTCGTTAGATGGCCAGCCAAGCTTGCGGATGCTCAGAAAGACTATGACGAAAGATCACCGTGCACCTTCGACAAACAAAAGAGGCACCGCACTAAAAATTGCACGCCATTGAGACAATACCTGGAGGAGTTGGTGGCAGCAGGTCACCTGGATAAATACATTGAAGGAGGCTAACGAGCCCCCTAGGACCATAATAACCCCAACGAATGCCAATCGATGCCCCACCTCAAGGCGTGATCAATGTGGTACATGGGGTCTACGAACCTGAGCGTGTATGCGAGCTCAGAGGTTCAATCAAAAAGGCTGAGCACTTAAGAGAGGTACTAAGTGCCCAACCTACCTCCAAGAAGGGAAGACAGAGGCCACGAACGTCATGTCTTTCTCAGATAAAGACTTGGCGAGGATATATTGCCCTCACAATGATGCCCTAGTCGCCACCCTCCGAGTCAAGGATTTTGACGCCAAGCGGATTCTCGATTGACCAAGGTAGTTCTGTGAAATAATCTACTACGTAAACATTTAAACAATTGAAGCTACAAGAAAAAGACTTGGCGCCAGATTCCCCTAATTGATTCAACTCCATGCCAAATGGCCCATCGGCAAAATAATTCTTCCAGAGCAGAAGCGTGATGAAACAAGTGGAGTTCGTATTGAAGGTCCCTCCACTTACAACATCATCTTGGGCGTAATATGGCTGCATGTCATGTGCTCGGTGGCGTCATCCTACCACCAAGTAATGCGGTTCCCCAACGACATCGGGGCAATTGAAGAAGTCTATGGAGATCGGGATCATGTCGGCAATGCTTCGTCACGGTGAATGGCGTACCGCCGCTAAGGGATACGCTCACTCGTGGATGAACCCGAGAGCAATGAACTATTCGCAAATGTCGCAAAGCAAATTTATCGTAAAGCGTGGAAGACTTGGTAAAAGTAAGAATAGATGAAGAGAACCTGGATAAGTTCTTTTTGCTTGGCTCCTTGTTGTCCAGCACTGAGAGATTAGAGGTATTGGAATTTTTGACCTCTAACATCGAAGTGTTCGCCTGGACACCATACGACATGCCAGGCATCGATCCCAACATCATCTGTCACCAACTCAATGTCAACACATCCGCTTAGACCAATCATTCAACAGACACGCAGACGGCACCCCACCATGCCGAGATAGTGGCGTATAAGTAGGAAACTTGCTAGAGGCAAGAGCAATTAGAGAAGTGCACTACCCAAGATGGATCTCCAACACAACAGAAAGCCAAAGAAGAATGGCAGTGGCGGTCTGCGTCGACTACAAAATATAACAAAGCTGCCTAAAAGATGTTTTCCTCTACCACTATAGATCAACTGGTAGACCTAACGGCGGGGCACAACAGACTTAGCTTTCTGGATGCATACAGAGGCTACCACCAAATCGCCATGCATTAACCAGACCAGGAGGTCACATCCTTTACAACTCCAAGAGGATTGTACTGTTACAAGGTCATGCCCTTTGGCCTAAAGAACGCAGGGGCGACATTCCAACGGATGGTCACCAAGATGTTTGAACCATTGTTAAGGTATCAATGGAGGCTTACACCGATGGCATGGTGGTCAAGAGCAAGGACGAGAATGACCACCTCGTAGACCTAGGTGAGATGTTTGAGATCCTCAAGAAGCACAAGTTGTGCCTCAATGCCTAAGTGTGCGTCGAGTAGGATCCGCAAATTCCTAGGCTTCGTGACCAACCGAGGTATCAAGCAAATCCTCCTGCATCAAAGCAATCCAGAGTTAGAGAGACCAAACTCAAGAAAAGAAGTGCAACATCTCACCGGCATGGCAATTGTGCTCAATCGGTTTATAAGTTGGTCATCGACAGACTACGCACCATTTTTTCATGCCTTAAAGGCCAAGTTTCAAGTGGACGAAGAATGTGACCACGCCTCGAAAGCTTAAAAGGATACATGTCTTCCACCACTACTTGTCACCCCAAGACTGGAGAAGAACTCTCCTATACCGGCGTCTCCCCAAAGACGCTTAGCGCAAAGGTTGGTCCGCAGTATGAATCCAACATCTGCCCATCTATGATGTCAGCAAGACATTACTGGGCACCAAAACAAGGCACTTGCCACTGGAAAAACTGGCATTGGCCTTGATGATGGCCTCAAGAAAGTTGTCGACTACTTTCACGCCCACACCATAGTCGTCCTAACACCCTTCCCATTAAAGGCTTTGTTTCAAAGGGCAAACTTTTCTGGGCGAATCTTGAAGTAGGCAGTAGAGTTGGGACAATACGACATCAAGTTCCAACCCAGAACCGCAATAAAAGCTCAAGCATTGGCAGATTTTGTTGCAAAATTCACACCAGGAAGTCTTCACATCTGCCCAGTCGACCTGACTGAAACAGAGGACCTAGGGATGGAAGTTGACGCCGGAATAGCACAACCCCTGGTGCAGGATACCCAGCCAGACGCCAAGGCAGACCAAAGTGAAGCAAGGAAAGAAGAGGCAAACCATGCTATACCAAGTCAAGACTCACCAACAAACAAAGACTTGGTATAATCAAATAGCAAGGGACAGATGGCGAGCATGGACCTTGAAGAAGACACCAGCAACATGGAAGATCCCAAGGCATCATCTGATTCCTCCACTTGCTGGAAATTGTTCGTTGGAGAGATGTGGAAGCTCTTCGTGGATGGAGCATCCAACCGGCATGGAGCAGGGCTTGGCATCGTCCTCATCTCTCGTGACAAATTTAGTGGTGGAGCAGTAATCAACCTTGGCTTCCCAAAGATCAAACAACGGTTAAGTATGAAGCGCTTCTTGCCTCAAATCAAGATTCTTCATGAAGGCCATCGAGCTAATGGTTTACAGCGACTCACAGTTGGTGGTAAACCAAATATTTGGCGACTACGAAGCAAAGGATGATAAGATGGCCAAATACTAAGAATTGGTCAGAACAGAGGTCAAGAAATTTGAAGTAGTCAGGATAGAACAAATCGGCATGGAGGAAAACAAAAGAGTGGACGAACTAGCAGGCTTTGCCTCAATGGCAGACACTTCCATCCCTCATCTATTGATGATCGACTACCTACCTAGACCAAGCATTGAAGACCCCGAAGTAGAAGACGTATGTTGCGCAGAGCTAGGCCCCTCTTGGATGGATCCCATCATCCTGTTCTTAAAAGACGGCATCCTACTGCGAGAGAAGAAAGAGGCCAACAAAATAAGATCGGTTGCAACGATTTTGGCTCTCTCCATCCTTAGCATTATACAAAAAGCCGTCCTCAGGACCTTACCTAAAGTCTGTTCATCCCAGCAAAGTGGAAGCATTCTTATTCGAGATACAAGAGGGCGTATGCAGAAGCCATCAAGGAAGAAGATCACTAGCATACAGAGCAATTTCACAAGGATATTGGTGGCCATACATGCGAGCTGATTCAGAAAAGTATGTCAAAAAGTGCGAGATGTGTCAAAAGTTCAGACACCAAATACACCAACCCGCTAGAGAACTCCTACTTAACTAGCCCATGGCCCTTCGCAATGGGGATTGGACATAGTAGGACCACTTCCAACAAAGACCAGAAATGTGAAGTTCTTTCTACAAAGAACCAACTACTTCACAAAATGGGTAGAAGCAAGCCTTGGCGCCAATCAAGGAAAAGATATAAAAAGTTTGTCCGTAGAATATCATCACCCGACGGCATACCAAAGGCACTAATATCGCATAACGGCACTCGCTCGACGAGAAATCTTCAGAGGCTTTTGTGAAGAGTACAAAATAGAGTTCTACAATTCTAAACCGGCATATCCCTAAGCAAATGGACAGTGTACATCAAACAAGGTAGTCTTGGATGGATTAAAGAAAAGGTTAGAGAAAGCAAAGGCAAGCGGTAAGAGCTCCCTCATGTTTTATGGGCTTACCGCACCACACCTCGGCGATTAATAGGATAAACACCATTCTCCTTAGCCTATGGTATGGAGGCAGTAATCCCACTGGAAGTTGGCCTCCCCATGATTCGAAGCGAGAATTTTAATCTAGACTTGAATGGCGAGGCCATAACATTGGAGCTCGACCTTGCAGAGGAAAGAAGAGAAAAAGCATCGTTCACATTGCCTCGCATCAACAAGAGTTATCCAGGAAATACAACAAGACAGTTCATCCAAGGCAATTTAAGGTCGGAGATTGGGTACTGCACAAAGTGATGGGAAATACCCTGGTGCCCGGAGATGGCAAGTTAGGGCCTAATTGGGAAAGACCTTACAAAGTGGTTGGATTAGCAGGCAAAGGGGCATACCACTTAGAAGATGAGGACGGCAAGACAATTCCCAGGCCATGGAATACTGCCAATCTTAAATTATTTTATTTTTAGCTTTTTTCTTTTTTAAGTATGTGTAATTTTTTCCCTTTTTCAATAAAACAAATAGTTGTCTTTTCAGAATAAACATTTTTCTCTCAGAATGTTTGTTTTAGTAAATTAGTGAATTAGGGCATAAAAACATTTTATTCTAAGTTGGTCGAAAACTAACTTAGAGGTTGGTCGATTAAACCAACACCTCCTAAGCCCAGATAAGGATCCAAAGTTGCAGGACGCTTGGTCCCAATAACCAAATATTTTATTCTAAGTTGGCCGAAAAACTAACTTAGAGGTTGGCTAGATTAAACTAACACCCTCCTAAGCCCAAGATAAGGATCCAGTCACAGGACGCTTGGTCGTAATACCCAAACATTTTTTCTAGGTTGGTCGAAAACCAACTTAGAGGTTGGCTAGATTAAACCAACTTTTGTTACTCTTCACCCTAAGTAAGGGTATGGTCAAGAGTGGTTGGTAGATTAAACCAACTTTTGTTACTCTTCACCAAGTAAGGGTATGGATGAAGAGTAGTTGGTCGATTAAACCAACTTTTGTCACTCTTCACCAAGTAAGGTTATGGATGAAGAGAAGTTGGTCGATTAAACTAACTTTGTTACTCTTCACCAAGTAAGGACTTAGGTTGACGAGTGGTTGGTGGATTAAACCAACTTTTGTTAAGTCTTCACCAAGTAAGGGTAATCAAGAGGTGGTTTATGATTAAACTAACTTTGTACTCCTTAGTCAAGTAATTATATCGCTAAAGAGTGGTTATCGAGTAAGCTTAGTCGATTGATAAGCTAGGACCTAATAAAGTATTTAAACCGAGGTAACAGCTTGAACAAATAGATCATGGAAAAGACATTACAAGTACAAGCATACCAATCAAACCTAATAACAGCTAGAACAAAAGAAGATGATTTCATTGATCTAGTTCAAAGCGACATAAGGAGGGCTCCCACTCGTTACAAGTCAAAGCAAACAAAAGAAAATTACAAATTCAGTTAAAAAGGTCTTCAAGATCGGCTTCAATGTCAACTTGAACACCGGTTACAGATGGAAGATCACCTCAAGAGCAACGGCAGAATCTGTCACGGGCGGCTCAACAGCTAGGTCTTCAACTCGCTATTCCAACTGAGCTGATTGATCATTGCCTTGCTCGTTGACTACCGGAGTAACAGTTGGCTCATTTTCTTCATCTTCATCATCTGAACCCTGCAAAAATTGTTGTTGGACAAAAGCAGCATACTCCACTAATGAGGCCGGAATGAATACTGTGGAGCATTGTAGACCTTGGTTTCAGGCCCACAAATCGCTTCACGCCGCTTTCTCCACCAAGACTTGAAAAATAAGTCCTTCGCCTCACATTGTGGAATGTAAAGGCCTCCGCCTCGAAACCTTTGCTGCTGGCACCTTCCACCTTCTCTTTTAGTTCGGCAATTTTGGCGTCCTTTTTCCCTTCGAGCTTGACTAGCTCACGAAGGTACTTGTCTTTCATCACGATCAACGCATTTTGTTTGTTGGCTTCAGTCGAGGTAACTAGTCTGGTTAGACGAGCTACCTCAGCCTCTAGCTCGGTCGTCTTTTGTTGGGACTCTTTTAGTTCGGCGGTCTTGGCTTCGCCGCCATGGCCGCCTTTGTCGCTTTCCTAAGCTCCAGCACCTTTTGATGGGCAATTTGGCTCTTTTGGAGAGACTGAAACGAATGGAAAGAAATCAATGACACAACCGAACTGAAAGTTTGCAAAAATTGAGAGACAAGAGGGGCATCTTACCAGGATCATGGATTTGGTGGCCGATCGGATGGCCCTTAGCTCGGTTAGATTCTGTCATGTCTGCTGGAAGGCAAACACTCTTGGCAAGGTTGAATGCCATCAAGTGATCCTTCTCAGCAACCACCGAATCGGTCTCCTCAATATCTCGGCTCAAACTTGGGCTTGGGTGCCCACCGGTGGTAGCTCTACCAAAAGGCCTCGTTGTGGACTCCTGGGTGGCTTGGTGGAAGGGTGGTTTCATTGAAATTTTGGATCAAACACGTTGTTCTATAGACTACTTCATGAAGTTCAAGTGGTTCTTAAAAGGATTTTTTTCAAAAAGTGTAAAACACAAACCTAAAAGCTATGGACTAAACAAAAGCAAAAACAAAGAAAAATAGGAACAGATTTGAGAAAGCTTACCAGGTTAAAGAGGAATGAGATGGAAACAACAGCAGCAAAACACAAGCTTCAAAGTTGCAGGGTTGAAGAGCAATGGAACTTTCAGAGGTTTGCAAGAGAGAGAGAAAGAATAGTATGGTGTTTTGATCCAAATGAAGGGTTTTTTGTTTTGATACGAAGGACAAAGGCGGGAACTGTTCAAATTGCGCGAGGTACGAGGGTGGCGCCACACCGCCTTCACCAATCGAGGCGTGCACGTGTCCTTGGAAGGAGAATCAATTCAGTTGTTGTGATTGAAAAGACATTTTGACCGGACAGGTACAGCTCGGTGTAAGTTAGTTCGGCTGAAAAGGCTAAAAGGATTTTTTAGCTCGGCTGGAAAGGCTTTGAAAAGTTTTTAGGTCGGTTGTTAGTTCGGCTGGTAGAAAAGTAATCCCTATCATGCTATGCAGATGGAATTAAGGGGCAATTGAGAGAGTAATTTATATACAAATTGGGCCGAGCTGCACAATGGGCCGGTATGGGCCACAGTACGAAACGCTGAGCAAAAAGGGCCATTGAGTTAGTTTGGTTCCTAAGTACTTGTTGGTTATCTCGGTCGTAGAGAGCACTATGGTTAGTTCGGTCGACAAGTTGCCATACTCAGGAGCTTAGACCGGTCAGGGCATGACCATGTTTATTTCGGTCATGAGCATAATAAAACCATGTTTATTTCGGTCTATTAGTAGTTCGGTCATGGTAAAACCATCTCACTTGGTTTAAGCAGTGAAGGGGGTATTGAAGGATAAGCATTATCCTTCAGGAATATGAATCCTAGGAGGACTCTGCATAGAGGAGTAAAAGTCCTTCCAGGATTGTGCCACGCAGAACCTATAAAAGCTCACAAACATCACCTATGGAGAGGTAACACAACTTTGATTCCAGAACACACAGAGCTTTTGTCTATTTGTCTTGCTTACTGACTTAGGCATCGGAGAGGTTTCCGGCACACACCACGACTAGCTCACGCTTGTGTTTTCAGATAGAGCGACGCTACGGAGGAGCTAAACTTGATCAACAGGATTATACGAGAATGTTTATTTCTTTCCTATACATTATCTATCTTATATATGTCTTGTGACCGATATAATTCTGCTAATTTGTTGGAATAATTTCCTACTCTAATGTGATGTTAAAATGAAAAATAACAATTCAATGATAAAAAGATGAGTTATGATAGGGATTCCAAATAAATTACTAATTTTTTTTACTAAATCTATCACATGGGTGTAGGATCCACACACTAAATAGATAATACGGGTATCAAATTATTAATTATACCAAAAAATATACATAAGCATCCTAGCTATTATTATATACCGAAAACTAAATGAGTATTACGTTTCATTTGTTTGGACAAAAAACGTTTTTCACCGAATATTTTTCGTATTTTCTTATATTTAGTACAATGAAAATAAAATTTAATCAAAAACATTTTTCATGATCAATAGAAAATAAACTTATTTGGATAAAAAACACTTTTGACTTTTAAAAGGTAAAAACACTTTATGATAAAAATTTTACCAATGCCACCACATTGCCACCACTATTATCACCTCCACCACCACACTACCACCTCCATTGCACCACTACGATAATGTTTTGAAAACCGGACCGATGACCAACCCAAAAAATGATCACGGACAAGTCATTGGTTTAACCGCGAGTGAATCTAATTGAACTGTGATGTCATAATTATGTGATAAATATATTAAAATTTATAAGTATAAAAATATAGATATTAAAATTACAAAATAATAAATAATAAACAATTACAAAAAAAATATATACCTTAAAATTTATTTTATGTTTTTATACATTGGTTTTTAATAAAAATAGTGAAGATAATATTAGATATATAATATATACACTTGTTACATTGTAAACAATTGTATTGATGGCTTAGTAGTTAGAGTGCTTCCTTTGTATGCACTTGGTTCCATATTCAAGCCCTCCTCAGAATATATTTTTTGAAGAAATTTCAATTCTTCAAACTCGAAAGTTATATTGACGCTACGATCGATTCACTGTGTTGAACCGGCGGGTCTTTCGATTTTCAAATTCTAAGTTGATTTTTACTATAGTCCGAGTTTGGAGGGTCACCAATTCAACCACCGACTATCACCCAAAGCGGTTTTCAATCATTGCACTATGACACAACGACCATTGCCACGCCACCTTGACGCCACCACTACTACCACCACTAATGCAACTATTAAGAAAACGTTTATGGAAAAATATATATATATATATATATTTAAAATCTTTAGAAAATGTCTTTCAATTGAAAAATATTTTTGGTCGAAACAAGTGGAGCGCTAACAGCAAAGTTTTTGCAGTTAAAATCACAAAGAAATTTAGGCGTGGCTTGGCATCCAGTTATATTTTTTCTTTCAGACTTTTTTTATTTTAGTATTTTTCTGATGAAAGTTTTCTTTTCTCGCTCGCTTAGCGAGAAAGATCAAAAAGTTAAAAATAAATAAATAAATTCAAAACTTCAAAAAATAAAAAATCATTAAAGCCAATAATAATAATAATAATAATAATAATAATAATAGAAAAAAAATCAATTATTTTTTCAATTTTTTCCATCTTTAGTAGACTTTTTGCTAATTTTTTTAATTTAATTAAAATTAATTATTTATTTATTTTCATATGGTCAAGTAGAATATAAAACTGTAAATCTTTTTTAAAAAGTTGTTAAAAAAAATTCACTAAAAGAGAAATTTAAAAAAAAAAAAAAAGTTTGGCTTCGTTTGGGAAATGGGTTAACTTTTTGTTTTTTTTGGCTATTTTAGCCTGAGACTAAAAAGCATGATTTGGGAAGGGTTTTTGACTTTTTTGATTTTTTTGACTTTTTTGTGTGAGAGAAGGAATGTAATGATTATGGGTTGGATGTGATACTTTGTCTTATTGGACTAAAAAGCCTATTTTATTTAGGGAAAATTACCATGTAGTCCTATGTAGGAGATCTATTTCCCTTCTAATCCCAATTTATTTTTAATAGATTAATAAGTCCACAGTTTTTTAAGTTTTATACCCAGAGGTCCCGTTTTTTTTTTTTTGTATTTTTAAATGATCAGATACCTTTTGTTTACAGATCTATATGTACGTGGGAAATCAAATTTTTGGTGCGTGAATATAAAGGAAATCAAATCTTCACGCGATCGCGATTGCTCGCTGTGGTGATCTCATTGTCAGGTGGTCAATCTGATTGTCAGTGAGGTTGATCCGTTGTGCGAATCAATCTCGCGGTAATCGCTATATCTGCAGACGTTGTCTCTCTCTCTCTCTCTCTCAGATTCGTGATAGATATATGTGTGTGTATGTATGTATGTGTCGATACATAGATATACATATATATGTATATATATATGTTTGTGTGTGTATGTAGTTTGTATTTGTTGATACATATATGTATGTATATATAGATAAGCAAATTTGCGTGGTATGTGGTTTGTGTTTGGAAAATTTTATTTGTTTGATTTTGATTTTGTTGATTTTGTTTGTCGTATAGTGTAATGTATTTTGAAGTTGTATTTTGGAATTGTGAATTGTGCAGCGTTGGTATTGACATGTTGTAACTATATAATTTTGCAGTTTGGAATAGGTGAACAATTGTTTGTTGGTTTGTGATTTTGTAGTATGGAGGGGTGTTTCATGTTAATGTGCAAATACAGTAATTGTTGTGCTGCTATCAAGATTAGTGAGGGATGTAGTTATGATGAAGTTGTTGAGAAAATATGTGCGAAGTTCAAGGAGTTGAGTGTTGGTAACTTTTGTTTGTTTTTCTCTGTTCCTGAATATTCTAATTGTATTGTTGAATGTGATGATGATTTGGGGAATATGCTGTCAATGGTAGGTGGTAGTGGTTGTCATGTTGTTGATGTTATTGTGGGGGATAAGAGAGTTGTGGAGGTTGATGATGGTAATTCTTGTAGGATTGATTCTGTAACTTGTGAGAGTTCTTTGTGAATGATTGTGATGATGTTGGTGGGTTGTTGCATAGTTTTTATCCGTAACTGAGAGAGTTTTGTTGTCCGCTAGTTGGAAGGGGATTATACATAGTGTTGGTCAAGAATTTGAAGGTGGAGTGCGGCATTCCGCATTGCATTGGCTAAGTATGCGCTGAGTGTGGTTTTGCAAAGGAATTATTTGAAGAACGATGCAACAAGGGTAATCACGAGTGTGTGATGAAGTCGCTTACGGGTTGTAAATGGTTTGTGCATGGAAGGGTGTTGATGGATTCCGTGTTTTTTTATAATGAAGTTGATAATGTGCATAGTTGTGGGGTTGTGGCTCAGAGATCTTGTAGCAAAATGGTTGGTTCTAGACTTGTGTCGATATTGTGCAAAATGATATTAGTGATAATCCGCTGACTCCCTATTGAAGTTAAAAAAAGTTGAAGAAGCAATATGGTATAGATGTTTCTTATCGGGTTGCATGGTTAGGAGTTGATAAGGCAAGAGGTGGGTTGTTTGGTGATTTTGCAACTTCTTTTTGACCAGCCTTCGATGGTACCTTGAGACGCTATGAGAACTAATCCTGAAGTGTGTTTGAATTAGATGTTGATGAAAGTAGTGGGTGTTTTCGGAGGTTGTTTGTGGCATTTCATGGATGTTTGTATGGCTTTCAATTTTGTCGTCTGTTGTTGTTTGTTGATGGTACATTTTTGAAGGGCGTTATAAGGGCATTTGCTTGCAAAGAACATCAAAGGATGGTAATCAAGGTGTGTATTTATTTGCGCTAGTATAGGTTTGGTTTGTCGGTGTTATTGTATTGTGAGTCGCTAATTTTTGCGCTTCATGTGATTTTGTTTGCGTGTCTGCTTCCTTTGGCTTTTGCTATTGTTGACGCGGAAAATCAAGATAATTGGATGTGGTTCTTAAGTCGCTTGTTAAAGGTCGTTGGTTCAGCCGAGATTGACTTTTGTGTCTGATCGTCAACATGGATTGCTAGACGCTTCTTTCGTGGTTTTCCCTAATGCACATCATGCTTATTGCTTGAATCATTTGAAGAGAAATTTGATTGACAAATTGGTGGGACTTCGTATTACATATAAGCTGTGTTTGATGAAAATATTAGTCAAATGTGCTTATGCACCAACGGTTGCTTCTTTCCAACATTATATGCGTAAATTGAGGCGATTGTCGAATTGTAGAGTTGATAGTATGTTGGATGGTTTGCAAAATGATAAGTGGGCCAATGCATTTTTTAGAGGGAAACGATATGGAGATGTCATCTAATCGCCGAAGTCTTACAATAATTGGATTGGTGGGGCTCGTGAGTTGCCTATTACTTGTATGGTTGATATGATTAGGGTTCAAATCATGACCAATTGTTTGATAGAAGAGTCAATCTAGAAGATGGAGTACGAAATTGTGTCCAGCTATGGAAAAGAAGTTGTTGGACTCTTTGGAGCTAGCTAAGTCTTGGGATGTGATTGTTGCTAGTGATACCGTGCTTGAGGTTCATTCTTCTATTTCTTTTATGTTGATATTGGTAGACAGATTTGTTCTGCCATGAATGGCAATTGAATGGTTTTCCTTGTTGTCATGTCATGCATGCTTTATGAGTAGTGGTAGAGATGTGTATGATTTCATTGATCCTTTTTTTCATGTAGATTGTTTTAGAGAGTCATACAATGAATCTGCTTATCCAAAGGCCTTCAAGTGAGAGATTTGGTTTGATGGTGCCAGAGTTCTGCTATCAAACCTCCTATAACGAAGAAGCAGCAAGGAACAAGAAGAAGAGGATACCTTCTAGGGGTGAGAATGTGAAGCAAATCAAGTGTGGAGGTGCTTGAAATATGGGAATCACAATAAGAAGACGGCAAGGTCGCTATTTGAGGCCACAATCTATTCTTTTTCTATTTGTATTTGAATTTGAGGAATTATGGAATAAAAATGTGATACTTGGTATTATGGAAGTAATGAATAAAGTTGGTTGAATTGTTTTTGGTTGTTGATGTGTTCTTTACTTATTGAAGTTGTTTTGTAACAACTTTTTTTTTATTTTTATGGAATGTAGAGAAGGTTGTTGAAAATTTCTTATTAAAATGCAGCTTGATATTTCATAGCGACAAAACCTAGATAATTTTGCGCTTAAGAATTATTAGAAACAACCCGATGGAACCAAGATAATTTTGCGCTTTTAAAAATCATTAAAAACAGCCGATGAAATCGCAAAATTTTGCGCTTGAAGAATTATTAGAAACAACCTTATCAGATGAAAATATATGCAACCGTAAACAAGTAGACAAACAATCGTAATAACATCCACAATAATGATAATAAGGAGAAGAAGAGCAACAAGAACATCTATGATTTTCACCATAACCATAATAAGCGTAAAATGATCATTCCCAAAAGTATATAAAGTACTTGTCGATGTTAAAAAGAAAAATTTAAAAAAAAAAAAAAAAAAAAGGTACAAAGATATGTTCCTTGAAAATTTGTATTGTCAAGAAGTTTGTTCATTATTTCTATGGTTTGGTGTGCTTTGTCAACATTTGGTAGTGCTCGAAGTTTCCGTGATCGGTTGTTATCATTGAGGAATTGATTGATGATCTGTGCTCAAATTTGACCCACCCGCTTGGACGAAGTTTTTTCGCATTGTGTTGCCGCTGAGATATTGGTTGATAACATTGCAGACGGCGATTGCACAATCATTCCCCGCAGTTGTTTGAGATGAAGTTAATTAGTTAGGTGAAACCGCAAAATTTAGCATATTGGAAGATTAGTTTATGGATTTTGTATCTTACGAGTGTGGGTTTGTTGTGGGCATTCCTCAATTGATGCAATTTCTGCCTCAAGACTTTGAGATGAAAACATGTTTCGCTTTGAAAAGTAATGCTTTATTCCATGTCATTGATGTTGTTGTTACAAAATAGTTAGTGGGTGTTTTTGTTAGTTATAGTGGTGAGTTGATATGTTTGTAAAGGAAAGGAACTAAGTATGAAATTTAACTTACAATTTGTTTTGCAATTTCAAAGTGCTTGTTGTGGCAATCTTTTGCGTCTCAAAGAGTCATAGTGTTCCATATTCCATCAAGATTGTCAAAAACCACAATTGTCCAATGGTTGTCGTGGTTGATTGGGAAATGGATATATCTGCTTTTCATTGCTTCGGAAAATGGTTGTCGGCGAGTTTTTCTCCGAAAGTGCTTGATCTTGGTTTTGTAGTGGAGTCTGTAAGTTATATATATGTTTGAAATGTGTTATAAAACTATGTAGTAATATATGTTGAGAAAGTAGAAAATTTTGCGCTTGTAAGGTATGTTAAGTTTTGCTTACATTGATGAGTGTTGAGAAAACGTAAGATCTTCCTCGCATATGGATTGCTTGCAAAGACTAGATCGCTTTTCTCAAATTCTTCAATGGTTGGTTGGAGTGCCAATTGCTTTTTCTCGAAGGCATCAATGACCAAACATGTTATATATGAGAATGTGTTAGTTTTGTGGAATAGGTTATTGAATATGTACGTAAACCGTAAAATTGTGCAGCTTGGAGACCTACATTCCCATATAAGGGTTCCTCGTTGGTCAATCTGCATATATCCGAAAAGTATACGCAGCTTATCTTCGCCGCTGCACTGCATACAAGCACTTGATTGTGTGTTGTTGATGAGTTGAATTTGGTCTTGGTCTTTTTGGATAGGCTATGCCAAACCTTGTTTGTTTTATGCATGAAATTGTGAGTGGCTTGTTTGGGATTGATTCTTCCCGGAAATCATCATCACTTTCCAATATTTGAAGTTTTGTCTTTTCTTTATTGGCATGCTCTTTTGGGTTTGTTTCAGAGCAATCGCTTTCTGGCCAATATGCTCTTGCATCTTTTCTTTGTCGTTGTTTTGCTTCATGAGCACCTTTTTTGTTGTTGTCATTCTCCTTCTTTTTCTTCATTGGTACCTGGTTGGTTTGGGTACATCGCCAGCAGCTTTGTGTCTTGTTTGTTGCATCTTCTTTGGGTTTGGTCATTGGTTGGTATTCAAAATCTGGGTGATGTGCTTGTTTTCTTGATTTTTGTTTGATTCTCTTGACCATGGATCTTTGTTGGGGATGAAGTTTTTTGGTGACATTTCCTTCCGCTTGATCTTCTTTTTTACGCAGTTCAGCCATGAATTTTTGTTCCATTTCTTGCATTTGTGCTCTCATGTCTGATATGAGCTTGTCCTTGTCATCCTCTTTGGTTGATGTTTGTGGTGGGTCATGACCTATAAAATGTTGGATTGTGTTTTGGTTAGTTTAATGAAATTTTGCAGTATGCTTTAGTATTAGACAATAGTTTACCTTGTGCATGAAATATGTCAGATTTCTCTTGCGCTTCTTCTTGTTGGTTTGGCAGTTCTTGTTCATTTACTTCTTCTTGTTGGTCTTCTTCTTCATGAAGGTCTTCTTGTTGATCACCTTTTGTTTGTTGTCTTTCTTTTTCTTCTTCTTCTTCTTCTTCTCCCTTCTTCTTCTTCTTCTTCTTGTTCTTCTTCTTCTTCGCTTCTTCTTCGCCAGCTTTCTTTCTTCTTCTTCTTCATTTCTTCTTCATCGCTTTCTTCTTCATCACCACTTGATTTTTTTTCATCATCACTCTTCTCTTCTTGTTCATCACTTTCTGGTTCTTCTTGTGGTTTTTGCTTTCTTTTCTTTTTTTTTTGTTGTTCTTCTTGTTCTGATTCTGATTCTGATTCTGAATGATGTTCTTCTTCGAGAAAGTCATCCTCATCACTCTCTAGAAGTGTTTTTTTTTTTTGTTTCTTTTGTTTTCTTTTTTCGCTTATTGTCCTTTTTGTGGTCATGTTTCTTTGCTGAGAAGTCTGTTGATGTGCTTTGATTGATATGCAATAACAGATTTTTGTTCAATGGGGTTAAAGGACTTTGGTTAACTCGCATTGGAACAATGTGGCATATATCAAGAGTAATCAGAATTTGGTTAGTTTCTTGTACTGTGAGTAATGTGGGTTACGTGACAAAATATGTTTTTGGAAACTGAAAAATGTTACAGTTTCATAACATGAGTGATGTTAAATAAGTATGTTCTTTGAAACTGAAAATTTTCACAGTTTCATAATATGATTTGTACTACAATGAATGTGAAAGGAGAGTTGAATAGATTTGTGGTATGATAGTATAGAAGAGTTTGAATACCTTTTCAAAGTGAGCAAGGCTGATGTGTTTCCACTTGGAGTACATTCTGCCAAGGTTCCATTTCATAAACCTTGGGAAGCCTCTTTGTTGGATGGTCGGAGGAGTTTACTGTGCTCACAGTACCAGTACTGTTAAAAAAAAAAAATTGAAATATGTTAGATAGTTAGAAATAGATGGATGTCTGATATTTTTGTGGGAAGTAGTTGAGCAATGTGTATACCAAGAGTAACATGACGATCCAAAGGACATGCCTTGGGTTGTTGTTTGCATTTGCCATTGAATTCATCAAGGTGTCTTTTATTGCCTCGACCCAATTGTATTTCTTGATGTTGTTGAGATTGTCGACATAGTTGAGGAAACTCCAACCGAAAGTGTATGGCCTATTGTGGGGATGAGAAGTTTCAAGCACAAGTAAAGGGTGATTACCCTTGCAAGATCTTGACGATCATTGGTTGATTTTCCTTTTTTGTTTGTTGAAACATTTTGGCCAAAGACTTGCCATCCAATCTCTTGATTTGTATCTTCGCTTGTAAATGGAAGCTCAAAATCCTTTGGTGTTGCATAGGATTTGGTGGTGATGTCAGTTTCTCCACAAATAATACCAAAAATGAGCTTCACATCATCGCTTCGAAGTTTCATTTGCTTTTGCCAAGTAGAAATGATCTTTTTCTTTTGTTGTAGAGTGTTGTCATTTCGCTACAATGGAGTTGTAGCATCCGCACCAAGAGGCCTTCGCTTGTGTTGAGGAGAGAGCATTTATGAGGTGCCAAAAGGGTTTTTTGCCTGTCATGGGCTTTTGTGAATTTGACGCTCTTCAACAGCTTTGATTATTGTCTGATGTTGGAACGATAATTAAATTGTTGGACTCTCTTTTGTGGACTGCTTGCTTTTTTCTTTTGATGCCTTGGTTTTTGCTTTTGGAGTTGATTGGCTTTCTTGGAGCTTTTTTTTGGCCTGAGGAGCTTTGTTTTGTTGGTGGCCTTCTTTTGTTTGTTCTTGTTGTGGTTGGAGGTGTGGTTGGTGTTTGTTGTGTGTGGGTGGGGTCTGTGGTGCGCTTGGGCTTTTTCTTGTTGGTGGTGTGGTTGTTTTGTGGGTTTTTGGTGGGGTCTTTTGGGTTTGGTTGTTTTTGGTCAGGGTGGTTTGGTTTTTGTGGATGGGGAGATGGTGGTGGCTTTTCAATGGATACAGGAGATGGACTTTCAAAAGGGAGATTGTTAAATCCTCGATTGGATTTGTGGGCATATGGGTTTGTTTCTTCCAATATCTTCCAACAAATTGCTTCGAAAAAATGAAAGCGACAAAGACTAAGATGAGTAATATAGTGACAAACTGTATAATTTTGAAGTTTTATATGCGCTTCATATGAAGTTATATGTATTTTGTTGGTAATGCAGCCATTTAAACCAGATAATTTGACAGCTTTGATTTGCACTTTATAATAAGTTATCTACTTGTTTTGAGTAGTGGTTAAACTGTAATTTTGCGCTTCATTTGCGCTTGAATAAATTGAGATATGTTATTTGTGTAGTGGTGAAATGAAACACTATGATGTTGCGCTTATAAATAGTATGAACAATAGTAATGTACTCTTTGTTTTTGTAAAAGCAACAATAACAATGAGAAGATTAAAAATTCAAAAATAAGAATAAGAGACGCCAATATTGAACAACAAGAATAAGAATAAGGTGTTGAATGTGTAAAAATAGGGATTTATGTGTAGAAAAAGTGTTTTAGGATGTTGAAAAATGGGAGTATAATGTTTGAAAACAGGGGATTATATATAAAAGAGGGTTTATACATTTTGAAGTATGTAAAATGTGTATATAAGAAATATGTACAAATGTGAATGAAAAATAGTGAATAGGTGAAGAGAGATGTTACTTTTTTTCCCCATTTTTGTGAATTTGAAGGCAGGAACTAAGAAATGTCTTCACAGTGGTGATGGTTCTTCGTGTTGTTGAGAGTCGCCGATTGGAGAATACGAACGGCTTGGTGTTGTGTTGAAGATGAACGGTTTGGTTTTGTGGTTAGGGTAGGGTTTCAGAGGGAATGGAATCGAACGGAGGAGAGATGGAGGATTGAGAATGCGATTTCGAGCGGCGGAGATGTGATAGTGTATTGATCAGACTGAGATGATTGTGGGTGATGAAGATGAACTGTTACGTTTTCTGGTTAGGGTTAGGGTTTTCAGAGGCGATGGAGTTGAACGGAAGAGAGATGGAGGACTGAGGAGCCGATTTCGAACGGCGGAGACGTGACAACGTACTGTTCAGTCTGAGATTTTTGGGACGTGGGTGATGGTTGCGCGCGTGTAAATTGGATGATGTATTGTGGGTATTTTTGTCTTATTGTTAATTTGAGGACTTAATGGAGTATTAAAATTGTTTTGGGCTTAAACGGGGTAGGATATGTTAGGCTTGGACCTTTGGGTCAGTTTCCCTTTTATTTTTTGTGACTATTTTAGCCAAAAAAGCTCCAAACCTCTCTTCCCAAATGGAGCCTAAAAAGGCCAATTTTTGGTGACTGATAATTTAATGTTAAATTAATAATGGGTGAATTACACTTTGTCCCTTTATATGTGGTCACTTTCTCACTTTGGCCTTTAAATTTTTTTTCCTTTATTTTTGCCCTTCATATTTCAAGTTTTTCCTACTTTATCCTTAGTATTAATTTCTGTTAATAACTAGACAAAAAATAACACATTGACAGTCACATAGCATAAAAAATATTTTACTATATATAACTCATACTTTTGACATAAACTTAAATTTTAAAATAATAATATATTTTTTATGATATGTGACAGTTATTGTGGCATTTTCTGTCTAATTTCGAACAAAAGTTAGTTTTAGGTGTAAATTGAAAAATAAAATAAAATAAAAATAAAACATAAAGGGTCAAAGTAGGAAAAAAATAAATTTTAAGGGCCAAAATAAGAAGGTAACCAAACATAAAGAGGGTAAAATGTAATTTACCCATCAATAATGTGTTATTATTCTCTCAATTTTTAATTACTATATCGCGTATTGTGTATGATTTCTCATTTAAAACTTGTAGTAGGGTCCTCTCTAGTCCACAAAGTAGAGTAGACAGTGTTGTTGGATCCGTAGAGTCTACTATGCATTGTATTTCAGTGATCCGAATTGTTTAATGTATAGAACTCGTCGAATACTTTGTCTCTGTAAAAAAAAATTACGTTGATTGGAGGGGTTATCAATATCCGATTAACGTGATTTTTTACAGGGATGAAATACTTGATGAACTCTACATATTGAATGATTCAGATTATTAAAATGTGATTTGTGATGAATCCTACCGACCTAACAACACCATCCCATCCACTCTATAGATTGGAGAGAAACTTGCGCCTAAAATTTTCTCAATTGGTAAGACTAACAAAAAGTGTTTTTGGCATACTTTTTTACAGGTTGAGATTCTCTACATTACATATAGTTGTGATGGAATATTTTTATTATATTATATAACAATTGTAAAAATATTAACTCAATGAATAAAAATAATGATAAATTTACATATTTAATATCTATTTTATAGCTATTAAATGTGTGATGAATATCCACTGGCATAATTAGGAATTTTGTCTAGTGGGTTCATTAAATAAATTATCATCAATAACATAATTTAAAATTTGTAGGCATACATAACCTATTAAAATCAACTTCACACAATATACTTGAATTTTATATTTCCAACCAGATTGACAAAAATAATTAAACTTGTCAAATTACATATAAAAACAAAAATTAAGGCATAAATACTATTATTTTTAAAAAATAAAGCAAAATTCATACATTTTACAATTGTCCTTAGCGAAGTTTTCATTTTAAATCGCTATATGATAATCTCATTATTTATGTTATCAAACATTAACAAAAAAATAATAAATAAGTAAAACGAAAAAACTCCAAAAAGTTCCAAACAAAATGTAAATGATTTTTCAAGTATCAATATATGACAAATTTCACTACATATATACCATTAATAAATACTAACTATTGATTAAATTAAATATAATTTTAAATGTATAAGATATTCAATTTCCGTAAATCAATTTATAAGATTCAAAAAGTCTATTTCTGTGTGTTTTGTTTTATTTCATTGGGGTCAATTTGTGAAACCCATAAATATATTTTTATATACTTTTTAATTTCAGTGGGTTTAATTTCTGGTAACTCAAAAACTTTCAAAACAATCTATATATATACTACCAAAAAAATAATAATAATAAAAACAAAAATAAAAAATTCAACATTCAATGGTATGGGAATGGTGTAATGCTATGCCCTCCTCCTGGGGTCGATATCGGTACTATTTTGATAATTTAAACTGTTCATATTGTAAGGTTTGTCAAGTAAAGTATCTATACAAAAAAATTAAGTTAATCAAACAGACATAACGACATTATAAAGACATTAAAAATATATAATTTATTATCAAAATTATGCTTACAGTTTATTGTTTTCAAAACAAATGTGATATTGTTATATAATTACAAATATTCAATTAACTTAATTTTTTTTCTTTAATGATTTATCTAACGTATCTTGACATATGAATGATTTGAATCATAGGCTGGTATCAACTCCCACAAGGGGCAGAGCTCCCATGGATATCTTTCATCACAACTATGAGAAATGTTTTTCTCATTTATGTTGATATTATGATGTCTCAATATAGCATACAAAATGAGCCGTGAATAAGCGAAACACACCAGGCACGCCATTCAATGAATTTTATTTTCCTAAAGGAGAACAAGTCAAAAAGACATAAAAGGAGGATCCTTTAACGTCTACGCAGGAAATAAAACAGCCAGCTTGTCGTCTGTGAGGGACCCAAAAATGTTTTCAAACAACAAAATCACTGCACAATATGGAACATTATATATGTGGTTGAGGTGTGTATCATATATATCTTTATTACGACTTTTGTAATTTTTGATTATAACTTATTGAGTTTGGGGTGTGAATTGATGGATCAATGGCGACTTCTTTTAACTTGTAACATAATTTTACTAACATAATAATATTCTATTTTTGACATTAAAAAAAAAAAAAAAACAAGAAGTAGAAAAAGATTATGACTTATTAGAGTGTTAGTTGTTAATTGGTTATGTATGACTTATTGTGATCTTGGTTATGACATTATTTTAGTTATATCTTATGTAGTGTTTGGTTATAACTCTTTTTTTTTTTTAATTGTATACAAATTATTATTATTATTTTAAATTGGCAAAGAAATTTTTTTATTAATGAATGAGAAGTTTTATACAATATACTGTAATATATATATATATATATTTGTATGTGGGCCTATATAGGTCAAATAATTAAATATCGTATATTGTTTAATAAACTATGATTGATGTTAGTTAGACTCATTAAATTGTACTCCAGATAAAAACATGACTCGGTCATAAACACGTCTCTAATAACATATAACATATATTTTGGTCATATTATGTGCACTAGAATGAGTATGGCTTGAACCATATATATAGAGACAGCAATATAGACCCACTTGCAATTATATTTATTTATGATGATCTGTATAAAATTGAGAATTTATAAATATATGGTTAAGGGGAGTAGGATTCTAAAGTGAGAGACAACAATCACATAATAATCTACAGCTTAAATTACCTTTGTGAATGCTAACGCAACTATTATTTTTCTTTTATTCATTTGATTTAAAATCTTTAGATTTAGTGCTTGTTTGGCATATACTAAAAGAGGTTACTTTTTTTTATGTGCATACATATATTTATTTGGGTCACATTAATCAATATCTCATCTTTACTTTTCTATCTACTTTTTCTACTTTTCTATACATATTTTTATAAAAAATCAAAAATAAATTTATTTAAAATATCCCAAATCCCCTCTTAGATTATTAAAATCCCGCAACTAGTATTAGATCTTGGCAAACAAATGAAAAATATAAGACAATGACGACATGTGAATCGGTAAACCTTTTTCTATCTCGGATCATTGAGAACTGTACAAATGAATGACTTTCACAATTCATTACATGGAGCTTGACTTTCTCATTTGTATGAATATTAGCAGTTGGATACGTGTGTTTGACGTGACACGTGAGGTGTTTTATCAATTGTTAATATTATAAAGTATTCTAGGATAATATAGTATTATAAATTTAAAATGCATGAATCTAAAAATATATATAATTTTACTTTTATATTTTATATATATATAGATATTGACAAATATAAATTATCTCAAAAGTAATATTTGAAATTTTTTGTATAATATAGGTAATAATAAGAAACTAATTATTCAAAATTAAATAGCTAGTCATAATGTAGATGTTTAGTATTATATTTTTATGTATGTACTATTTTTAAATTAGATTATTAAATTCACATAAAAATTAAAATTTGTGAATACTTTGTGTGAAATTATAGATTAGTGAAGAAAGATTTAAAAAAAAAAGAAATTTATAGTGTTTGATTTGGTTTGTTTTTTAAACTTATATTTTGAATATTTTGGTTTTTTTTTTTAATTTATTTTTTTATTTGTGTGTGTTTGTGTGTCTGACACTTTTTTTAAATAATCTTTTTATTTTCTTTTCAGATTGTATTTTTTATTTTTATTTTTTATATTTAAATTCACTTAATCTAAAACACTTAAAAATAATTTGTTGTGTATTCTTTTTGAAATTTTTTTATTAATATTAAATAATAACAATAATAATAATAATAATAACAACCAGAACAAAATATAATAATAGAAAAAGCAGTACATGTTTAAATTTATAAATTTTTTACTAATATTTTAATTTTTAATTAGATTATTAGATATTAGATTTTTCATGTAAAAGTATAATTTAAATATAAAATATGAAAAAATTAAATATCATTAATCACAAAATTGAGAAAATATGAAAATCAAAAATTGAAAACAAATTAAAAAATAAAACCAACGAAAGTGGCCCTTGTTTAGAATTTTGACATCATAGCTTGATTATAAAAGTAGTATGTAAAATATTACAATTCATAAAATATAATTTCAACAAAAAAAAAGTGTATGAAGATAACCTATAAAATTTTGAGATGCAGTACAAATTTTTGTTTTAAAAGCGTATGGACTTTCCTCTGTCTAAATTCAAACAAATACATACAATTTTAAGATTCAATCAAAATTATTCACAACGATTTTATTCATGAGAAACAATTGTAAATGTAATGTATATCAGCATAAAAGCAGACATAATAAATAAGAAAGATTAATTATTTTTTGTTCTTCAATCATCATCAACGTAAAAAAGAGAGTTTTTTTTTTTTTTTTTTTTTTTTTTTTTTTTTAAGAAGGAAGACGGTTTATTTATATTTATATAGAACTCTTAAAAATAGATATATCATTTTTGAGTATTCAATTTCAAAAATAAAGAGATAATTGATTTATATACAATTCTTTATGACTTTTAAAAAATACAATAGATTTAATAGGATAAAATTAAAATTTAAAAAAAAATATTTACAAAATATGACAAGTATTTTCACACTTTTTATAATGGTAGTAGATTAGATTTTTTTTTAGTTTCTTCATTTATTTTTAATTAATAAACTTGTTGCATATTTTGCTCGCCATACGTGGCAACGACTTAATAAAAATAAAATAAAATAAATTGCGCTTCCGTTTTGGAGAAATCATCATGCTCATGTTTCGGTTTTGTCATGTTTCAATAGCTTAGATTATATGGTTGCCATTTATTTAGACTCTCACCATGGTATTATGAATTGTGTCAATAAAGAATTAAAAATTTTGAAATTTTGAGGTATAATTTTATTTATTTTTTTCAATTTTTTTTTTTAACGATTCATACCTACAGTTTAGAGAAATTAAGGTGACATGTTGCTTAGGTGGTCTTTATCATGCAAATTTTCTTAAGTTGGAGGTTCAAAAATTTAAATTGCATATGGTCACATTTAGATTTATGTGAGTACTAATCAATTCAAATGAAGATTATTATTCAACTTGGTTCTTATTTTAGATGGTGTAAGGTAAATAATATGATGATATATCTGGTTTTTGATAAAGTTAAAAATTGGAAATAAAAAATTAAGACACTATTTGGCATTCCTTATAAAATTGTACTTTAAAAAAAAAAAAAAAATCTTTTTTAAGTCACATTACATCGTTACGTTTTTATACAATTTATTCATAAAAAATCAAAAAATATACTTATTAAAATCATTCTAAACACTCTGTAAATACTAAAAACTAAATCCTGAATTTTTTTAACTCTCTCTCTCTCTCTCTCTCGTTCTCTAAGTTCCAGCACATAACAAATGAGTGTAACCGACGTCTTTGACTTAAAGGAGTCCTCAGCACATTACACAATGACACGCACACTCACTTCTTGACACCACAGACGTGCACACAAAGCTCCAGCTCAACAGAACTAGAAGGTTCTTAACCCTTCTTGATTAAAATTCAAATGAATGAGATTAACTTTGTTAGGTTTTTATTCTTGGCAACCCCGTTTGACAAAACTCCTTTCAGATGTATTTATTTTCGCACTTTTATTTCAGTGAGGCTATGAGTTTTTTAGATGCGAATCCAACCCGAATCGAGCCATGCAGAGAAGTTTGTGATGTTAATGCTTTCAAGATTGCCACTTCGCTGATTATTACGGGGGTCGAGCTGCCCGGTCAGCTCGCGGCCGAAGCAAAATTCAAAATTGCATTCAAAATTGCATGTCAGCCGTTGCTCGCTCGAGCCAAGGAGTGCTCGCTCCGGCTAAGGCTTTCTCCCCTGGGCCAAGGAATGCTCGCCGAGCCAAGGATTGCGCCCATACAAAATCCTCAAGAAAGTGATTGGTCGCCGAGCTGAGGATCCGCCGCTCGAGCGAAGGCACTAGTAGAAATCACGAAATTTACTCTCCTCGCTCGAGCCAGGAAAGCCTCGCTCGAGCGAGCCTCAGAATCCGGATTTTTTCAAAGAGTTGGTTTTCTTCTGAAACAGGATTTCTTTTGGTGTTCTACAAGAAGTTGGATTTCTTCCAAGACAAGGATTATTTTGGTTCTTTATAAGTAGTTGGTTTTCTCCCAAAACTAGACTACTCATTAATTATTCTTCCAGATCTTCTTTTTGGTCCTTAAAGGTTTATATCTGGGATATTTTATTTTTCTTGATGTCTTATTGAGTATTCAACTCATGATCCTAAAAGGCTACATCAAAGGTTTTGTTGGTTACACAAAGAGAGAGTTGTTCTTCGCCAGGATTCTCAAGAATCTGTCTCAAGCTTCTGGTGGAATCCTGAGTGGCTCATCGTAAAGACAATTCCTGGTGAAGATGGGGTTGAAGAGGCACATAGAGGTTGGTTCAATTAGGCGCTAGGATTCGCTAGATAATTGAGAGTGATACCGTGTAATTCCTTTATATCTTCTTAGTGGATTGTTCTCGTGGTCAGGTCTGTGAGTTTGATCACAATTGGAAGGTGTCCAATTGTGGTTTTTCCACGTAAAATCTTTGTGTCTCTTTCTCTTGATTGTTTGATTGGGATTTTTATATTCTGCTTAAAATTGATACATAATCACAAATCAACATCTAGGAGGTTTCTAGATTTTTCAAACTTAATTTGTTAATTACACATTAGCTTAATTAAACCACACTTAGTTTTAATTAATTCTAATTAGCACACAACTTAATTAATCATAATTTTCAAATAACTCAATTAGTTTAGTTAAGGCCCAATTAATCATAGTTAAGTTTATCAATCTGAATAAGACTTTTAATCAAAATCTCAAAAGGTTCCAAATATTCACTACAAGAATTAACACTTTTGGCAACAAAAAAATTGGTCGCTAAAAGTCAATTTTTGGTCGGCAAAAGTTATCCGCGACCAATTTTTTTGGTCGCTACTTTGGTCGCCAATTGAGGGTCGACAAAAGTAATTCGCGATCAAAATTTTGGTTGGTCGGCACAAGTTGGATTTGCCGACTAAATTTTTGGTCGCTAAATATTTAATTACCGCAACTAATTTATTTTGTCGTTAACCCACTTTGGTCGCGAAAAGTGATGGTATCCCGACCAAATTTCTTAGTCGCAAATTGTCACATTTCGCGACCAAAAAGTTTGGTCGCCAATTATCACATTTCATGATCAAATTTTTGGTCGCCAATTATCACATTTCGCACCAAAAATTTGATAGCCATTTGTTAATTTTCGATACGAAAACTTTTGGTCCACAAAAGTGAGTTTCACCACCAAGAGTCGCTTTTTGGCTCAGAATAGATGTATTTTTTGCGACCAAAACTTTTGGTCGGCAATTATCATTTTTTGCGAAAGAAATTTATTTTGGATGCCGCGACTAATAAATTGGTCGCCAAAGTAGGAAAACAATACACTTGTAATATTTAGCGAATTCATAATCAAAACACGACGATTCATAATCAAAACAGGTCTTATTATAAAATTTTCTATATCCAAGTTTCAACACATAACTCAGCAGCAGCAACATTGATTCCAAAAACAAGGAACAATTCACAAAACCCTATTCTAAACCCCAAAAAACAAAAAACAATTCATTCCAACAAAAATTTAACATAATCAGCATCAATTTCAAAAAAAAGAACATCTGGTGTTAACAAGGTTGAGTATTGTTGTTCTTTTTTATGTAGGGCATTCAGCTCCTTTTTGGCCTCTGCAAATCTCTCTTTGTCGTACGCGTCAACAAGGTAAACTACAGAATCCACCTGCATGATGATAAAAAATTATATACTATTTGTGACCAAATTCAATAAGCATTGTCATATAAATGAGCTGTGATTTGTCCTTTTCGTGCCTTGACAATGAAAAAAACTAACAGCAATAACAATAACAAGATGGAAAATTAAATCGCTTTGGTCGTGTAATCAATTATACATTGATGAAAACACTGAAGGTCAAATAAAAATCATTCACCAAAGCTTAACATGCTTTACTTACAACATTTGCAGATTCATCATTTTCCAAATATATTTCGGGATTTCACCAGAAATGTTGCAGTTTCTCAAAACCCTAAATACGAAAAAAATGAATAAAATTAAACTCAGGATGAAACTCACCTATACACACTATAAATATTGAGCATTATAAATTATATAATCATCAAACATACAATCTTACTAGCCCTATAGTGTTGCTCAAGGTAGGAAATTCCTGAGCCATCCCATTTATGTCACTGATTCTCCTGGTCAAAGAGATCACACCATGAGCAATTCCATCAACAGTACGCTATCAATCAAATAAATCAACAAAATAAGTAAACCGCATAAAACTACTTTGTTGCTATAAGAATGTTTTGTACTCACAATTCAGTTAATTGATTCAAAAGGGATATGTTTGATGGAATGGGTCCTTCCAATCCACTTCCATGCATTTCTCTTCATCGACACAAATTAGAATTGAATGGTTATATACAAATAACGGAAAAACCATCACTACTTTTAGCCGATCTGAAAAGGCACTTTTCGGAAGATCAGAATCTTACAATCTCGTAAGTTGTTTCCAGCTCAGATGAAATCGTATTGCTCCAATCGGGTTGTTATCATTTATCCCATCGCATTGTGCAAGAAACCGTGTGTCAACCGACACCATCATTGCAATAATATAGCAAATCATATAAGTTATTGTAGAAGCTACAAATCACCAAATTTATTAGCCCAAAGAAATGAAGGTGGCGATTTCCACCAATCGATTCGAGGACAATATCCCAAGTTGCAACAACATGTAGCCAAACAAATGAGTTGGATATTCTTTCATCCTTGTCAAATTTGATTCAAGAAGTAAGTGTAAGTAAACAAGGAATGACATGTCTTACAAAGTTTTCAAGTTACTTAGTTTCCGAGTTCAGAGGAACACCGCCGTAAAATTGATTTGCTTCAAGACTCTTGGATCAAAATATCCATTGAGATTGCTAAAAGAAAAAATTTATAATAAATAAATAAAATCACTACTACAGCTTGAAAATGCGTGAGCAAAAATGATGCCACTATTGTTTGATGTAAATATATACCATGTTGTTGAGATTAAGAAAAATAAAAATTATAAAATGAGATAAAAGGCATGCTTGGTCCAAGCTTCTCAATGGTTTCAAACTTCAATTATCACATTACTCTTCGTAAAGAAAATTGATAAGCAAAATTGGAAAACATACAAGTATGTGAGAGGAAATATTTCCATCCATAGGAATTTCCCCTGATAAGCGGTTTACAAGAACAGAGCTGCATAAAAATTCCACGTTTAATTTTTTGTGAGAAGAAACTTATAACTAGAGAGAGAGAGAGAGAGAGAGAGAGAGAGAGAGAGAGCTTACATAAAATTCAATTGCATAGAAGCCCATTCATTTGGAATTGTACCACCAAGGTAATTGTAAGCCAAATCACTACAAATGAGATACAACAAAAATAGATTCAGTATACCAAGATTTTCATTTCGTATCTTAGGAATCACACGTGAAACTAATGTTAAAACTTTTGAACATCTAGCATGACAATACCATTTGAAAGATCCTCACATATGTTGGAGGTAATGAAGCTTCACCAGTTCAGGCGGAAGCACACCAGGAAGACTATAACCTTTAAGCACACTGCAAATTTGGGGGGGAGGGGGAGGGGGAAAGAAAGAAAGTGTAGTGTTAAAGTTCATACATGGTTGCCATTGAGATATTAGTTAGTAAACAATAATATATATTAGCAGATTTGGGGTTTTAAACAAAACTGAAAGGGACTTACTCAAACATTATTATGAACCACTTTTTTCCATTGCTTTATTGAATATTTTCATTCTTCAATAACATCCATCTTCACCTAAATTTTTTTAAAAACCATAAGCTATTGACTACTGAGGATGGAGGCACTATCTAAATGGTTGTATTGAAATTCATACTGAGAATGACAATCTGAATGGCATGTTGCAGAGTAGGGGAGTTAAATTAATTTTAGAGCAGGGGAGTTAAGACTCTTGTATCTTTGGTACCAAACACAATCTATATAATATGTTTTATATATAGTTTATATACTTGAGAAAGAAGAGTGGGAATAACAACTAGGGCTGGCTTGGAAGAGATGAACAAGTCATTGAGCAAGTACATATTGATTGATGAGGTTAGATGCCTTCTCTCATTCTCGCATTACCAAATGAACAAATGATGATGAAAGCCATAACTTTGTGATGTAACATATTGATTGATTAATAAATAATAAATATCATCCTTACGATGACAAACCAAGAGGATAATTAAAAACCTTCGCTTGTGTAATCAACTCAATGACTTCACCATGTTATAAGTAAATTTGAGTTATACCGTTAAGACATTTATCCGCAATACCATCACCGCTACTATGCAAATGACATTAGCCACCTTCAAGTCTTTCTCCAATTCCCTCATCAAATGCATCCCCTTCACTGACCAAAAACAAGTATTATTACCTCATTTAGAGATGACACATTTTAGAAAACACATCTTTATAAAGTAACATGTTAACACTTCTTTACCTCAAGCAACATAACAACATTAATTACTATAAAAAAGTATCAATCGCTTGAATTACATACATGCCAAGCTCAACATCATCTACTTCTTTCTAATAGCTGCTTCCTCAAGTCTACATGTTCAAAGAAGTTACATGCAACTACGTGCTAATTGAGAAAATTAATTGTGGTAATTTTTTTTGAAATACCTCAAGACACAAAGGATGCGTAATACTAACACATGAGTTGCCACACATATTTTTACTAAGCACACCACTCTTATCATAATCGCAACAAAAGTGTACCCAAACGACCTAATCACGATGAATTTTGAGGAGTAGGTAAAGAAACCCAATTTCCAATCCAACCAATAAAATTCACCAAACCCCAAATCAACACTAGTCAAGGTAATAAATAAATAAATAAATAAAAGATAATTTTAATTAGATGCATAATTTCTAAGTTCACCAAATTTCAATTTAGTCTATTAATCGATATGCAAAATAGAAACCCAAGTCAACACTGATGATGGTGATCAAAAATAACAAAACACATATAGAATTATCAATAATAAACAAATTAAATATTCTATATAAATTAATATATAGACAATCTTAAAGTGTTCTAACTGACGCTATCACTCCCGCTATCGTTTGCCGAACTGATGACATATATAAAAACCATGAACTCAAACATAAGTAGGCTGCATTGAGGTCTAGGTGCATATGCATCAATAAATTTCAAAGCTCATGATTTCGCCACATATTTGAACCATCTAAGTTTGTTCATAAAGTTTAAACCAATCCAAGGCATTCCATGCTACTTCTACGTGTCCAAACACATTGGACTAATTCAATACCTATGGACCATCCAAAAATCCTAAATACATAAGTTTGTTAACAGATAAATGGCAAAGGGGGTTGAATAAAGAAAATGAAAATGGATAACCCCTTTGCTATCCAATTCTTCACCCTGTGATTTACTTACGAAAGGAATTTAAAAATTATAAAAAAAAAAAAAAAAAAAAACTTGGTCATGCAAACACTTGGTCATGCATTCTTCCATTAGTAAAATGAATCGAAGTCCTTTAATCTCAATTGCTCAATGTGCTAAATTAGATGATTTGATTTTAAAAACAAAAAATAATCAATTACCTACACTTAAAGGTAGACGACACTACCAAATAGCCTCGAAAAATAACATGTAAGCAAAACAGCCAATTAAAATGATATAGCGACTTCTTCACTATAGGTCCTTTTAATAAATCTATTATATGAAAATGGAATTTATAACAACAAAGTATAGGCATGGTACTCTTTTCCAATGCACAGCAAACAATCAAACTGGAAAACCCCTCAATGTTAGTTTATGAATGAGGCGCAAGCAGATTCCAGCTCCAACAAGGACCTGCAGAACAGAATGATGTCCGAAAGATACAATCGCAAGGACTATCCAAAACATCAAATAACATGTTGCAATTCATGCAAAAGGCAAGAGCCATGAATATGCAGTTCCATCGATACAAAAATAGATAAAACGGTGCAAGTAGTTTCCATTATTATTTTTTTCTTGGGAAAGAAAACATATTCAAAACATGTACACCATTGGATTACAAAAGTTACCAAATGGAACCACCTATGATATTGATGCAACCTGAGTATAATTTGTTTAATTAGTGAGGCATCAATCACAGCACAAAACTTATGCCATGAAATTTCACATAACTAGTTAGGAGTTTCCTTCTTTGACAGCACATGAAAACCGAGGCAACGTTAATGCATGTGATAACGCAGTCAATCTAAGTAACAATAATCACACATGTAGAGATACCAAGTAATAAAGATGGATTTAAATTTTAATATATCAAACAAACACAACAACATTTTCCACCTAAAATCCATTCAATATAATTCTGGAGGGTATGCAAACATTAGCAATCTTAGACTTTCCTGAAAATTACCCAACACATTATATCTAATGCACCTTCCAATCATTGTTATCAAATCGTGAATCACAAAATTCATTTTAATTAGCATAATATATGCATATTTAAAAACATACACATAGTGTTTAAAATGAAATAAATATTAATATAACTAAATTATATGCTTGTGTATATATATGACTCCATACATAACTAAATCACGGTGAATTGGAGCGAAGGGTAGTGAATGGCAAAGAATCATAGTGATTTGCACTTGAATCGCATTTATTTGCCCAGCTTTAAGATTCAACAAAGACGAACCAAATCGCTTTTGGTTGACTCAATTCTAACGATCATGCTTCCAACAACAATCTTAGTTACATTAGAGGCAAATCTTTATTTAGGATTATTCAAAATCAAAATATACCGAAAGCCATTTCGAAAGCATTTTAATGGCAACAACAATTGATCACCCTTTCCATCGCCATTTTGATTGACCCTTTGAACATGCTTCCAAACCCGCCTTCCCCAATCATAAGCAAAATTTATTGAAACCATTAATGGCCCGCTCGAGTTCGAGAACGAAAAGGCTATCAATCATTGAGCCTTCTCTTCATACAATTTTGGGATTCTAGAGGATGAGTTTGCAGAACATGAAGTTTTACTAACACTATCAGCTGCCGATGAATTGGATTTGGATTTGCTCCGGATTTTCAATATTGGGGTTGATCTTTGTTCCCTAATCCTAGTTCTATCCTTGAAGTAATAGAAACAATTAGCAAATTTCATGGTTAAGTGTGGATTGGTATTCAAGTCCCATAAGGAAGATCAAGGACAATTGTTGGCATTTATTTGTTGAATTGAACAAGGACAAGTATTAGAATTTATGTGAGAGAAAGATTTGCCAAGAAAACGAAAGCTATAAAATAGAGAAAGTGTTGTGAAAAAACTTGGATGGGAATCGAAGGAAGTATAAATTGGACGAACTGATGAATAAGACAGAAAGGGAAATGAAAGTTTGGATTTGGATAGAAGAAGAGACAAACAATGAAAACCCAGGTGGGAATTGACTCAAATTTGGACAAAAAATGAGAAAAGAGAGTGAAATTGAAATACCCAGATAGGAATTCAAAGGAAACTATGAGAATTTAAGAGGAAAAAAGCATAAACAAATGGAAAACCAAGGAGGGATTCAATGACCCAGGTGAGAAAAAAAACAACAAAACATGAGAGAGAGAGAGAGAGAGAGAGAGAGAGAGAGATGAGAATTCAATGAAAAACACAAAGAGATGAAGATAAAAATGAGCAAACAATAATTAAAAAAAAAAAACTTATTTTACCAAGTCTTTGGTTCTCCCTGAATTTGTTCAAATGGTTGGATTCTCTCAGGCAGAGAGTCCTTACATTGAAAATTTTCTCTTTCTTCAGCTTCCCCTCTGTAAATTCTATTTTTGTTTGGTACTGTGAGCCCCGAACTGCGAGTTTTGCGCGACACCTCCATCCCCACTGTAAAGGGCAAAAATGTTATCAAAACCCTAATTACGAAAAACCCCAATTGAGAAAGTAAACAAGGAGGACATACGAGTCTACAAGTATCGAAGGTGAAGTTAGATACGCCGTGTTTGTTGAAGAAGTCGGTGGCCTCGTCGAGGATGATTGGACGGTGGAGATTGTACTCTTGAGTGCAACCAGAACACCTGCAAAAACAAAGCGATAGTCGTCATTGTAATGGGATGTCGAGAGAGTCGACAAGTGTAGAGAAATAGAGAGGTGAAGTGGTAGTGCGTACGATTGGAAGTGAGGGCACTGGAGGGCGCAGGTTAAGGAGGGTAAGGCGGTTGGGTTAGGGTTTGGTGGCGGCGGAGCTGGAGGGGCGGCGAGGCAGCTGATGAGAGAGGCCGATGGTCGACTTGAGACTGAGAGGAACGAAAGAGCCATTCCCGTATGGCAGTGGCAGGAATGGATAATCTCATTTCTTACGAATTGGTATTCATTTCCCCCCTCCAGGTTTCAAATTTCCCCCCAAATTTTTGGCAACCAAACTCTCAAATTAGTCGCAAAAACAGGTTCTTTTGGCGACAAATTGTTTTAGTCGCCAAATCTCAATCAACGGTGACTAAAATATTAGTCGCTAAAAGTAGCAATTTGGCGACTAATTTTTTTTGGTTGCTGAAAATAAGTTTTTCGCGACCAAATCTTTGGTCGCCAAAAAATATGTGACCTTCCGCGACCAAATTTGTAGTTGGTCGGCAAAAGTATACCACTTTTTGCAACCAACATATTTTTTGGTCGCCAAAATATAACCTTCTGCGACCAATAATATTTGGTCGCCAAAAATAATAATCATTCACGACTAATTAATATTTGGTCGCCAAATGTCATTTTTTTTGCGGCCAAAATTTTTTTGGTCGGCAAAAGTGATCGCAAAATGTGTAAATTCTTGTAGTGATTAAACTAAACTTATTGAGTTTATCGATTTTCGTTTCTTAAATCATTAAAGCCTTCAATTCCTGAGCAGACTCAAAATTTCTATCAATGAATTACATATATAAATTAGACACCTCACAAGCAATTCCAATTCAGAATAATCACGATTTTCAATCGTCATAACTTAATTAACTTAATTAATTCCAATTAAGACTCAATTTAATCAAATCTTAATTTTACTAAACTGAATTAAATATTTAATTAAACTCTCATATGGTTCAATACATGAAATTAAAATGATTCAACTCATCAATTTCACCTTGTTAAGCCATTTAGGCCTTCAATTTCTTATTCCAAAATAAATCCTTAGTAATGAATCAGACTGAATAATGCTCATAAATTTCAAAATTAAATTTGAATAATATGCAACTAAAATTTAAATTTCTGTAATTAATTAAATATAGAATACTGTGCGCAGTGGGATTGTCACAATCTCTCTCCCTTAGGAAGTTTGGTCCTCCAAACTTAAGAAACTTGTATAAAAAACAAATCATATATCGCTGCCTCATTTCATTTCTCTTTTCTAAAGTAACTTATTTTAACGGTTAATGTAGCACTCCGTAATTCTTGGTATAACGGAATTGTATTTTACTCTTTGATTATCATAGTTAACAATCTTCTTAGTCGATGTACAAGAACGAAATAATCTTCTCATATATTCTTGTTGATTAAGTTTGCACTCCTCCAAACGTCATCGTCTTATCACCTAAAAACACAAACGTGAGCTAGCCAGTAGATGTGTGCCGAAACCCTCCGATACCTAAGTCGAAATAGACAATAGATAAAAAGCTATGTGTATTTGAGAGTAAAAATTGTGATACATGTACATAGGTCCTGTTACAAGCTTTTATAGATTCTGCTTGGCACAATCCTAGTAGAACTTCAACTCTCCCTAGCAAAGTCCTCCTAGGATTCACACTCTCAAGGATAATGCACATCCTGATAACATCTTACTTACTACCAACCAAGTGAGACAAATTAAAACCCTTTTACCTCGGTTTGGCAACAGCTCAACCGAGCTAACATGGTCATGCCCTACGGTAGACTAAACCGTGCTCACATAGCTCAGTGTTACTTTAGGTAACACCGTAAGTCGTCACTTGTTTAGACGACGCCCTATAGAGCTATCATACACCTCGGTTCTTCTTTCCTCCGTTACCTCAATCTAGTAAACCAAACCGGGCCACTGGTAGACAGCCTCCCGATCAATCATGGGATAAAGGGCCAAGTTTACCTCGCCCGCCTGCTCGCCCAACATCTAGAGGATTGGGCATAGCTCGTCCATTTCAAATAGCTTGTACTTAGCTCAACCCAATTTACACATAAATTACCCTCTCGCTTGATATTTGAGCCCTGGTCGAAGTGTTACCATCACTACAATATGTAAGAGTTTTAAAGATCAAATGTTTGGTCGCTCAAAGTGAAAATTTTGTTGCAAAAGGCATTTAGGAACCAATTTCTATCGTCATGAGGGTAGTCGCTAAAAGGTCGTCCTAAAAGTAAAAAAAAGGCTTTTAGCGACAAAAATTTGAAAATGTCACTAATCAATAGATTTTAGAGACAAAATAATTTGACTCAAATGGTTTATTTTTGAGACAAAAATTTGGTCCCAAAAAGATAATAATTCATCACTAATGTCTAATTTTTGTTGCTAAAAATATAATAACGACACTTTTCGCAACAAAAATATTTGGTTGCTAAAAAATAATTTTATCCCTAAATTTTGGTCTCTAAAACTTTAATTCTTTGTAGGGCATAGTGTTTGGGCGAGATTGGATCAACAACTCTAAATTTGAGTAGTCTCCACTCTTTTATCATTTTCTCTCTCCATACTTTGAATCTTGATGTTACATTAGAATCATTGGAAAGCTTACTTTCTGAGATTCAATTTGGACACAAGAATGACCCTAGATGGAGTCCAAACAAGTGAGTTATGCCTATTCGAAGTTTCCGAATCTATATTGTGTGTATAGTACGCTCGAGCGGAAGTTTCACCGCTTGAGCAGTCCAGAGACCCTTCCAACTATGTTTTTCAAAATTTTCTTAGATACTGGAAGTCTTGATTCACCGCTCAAGTGCACTTTTGACCGCTCGAGCGGTCTGTCTAGAGTCACATCTTTAAAAGTCACTTTTGGGGTCAAATCTCTTCACTTTTGACTTTTTCTTCTCTATCTTTCTGCCATTTTTGTGTTTTCAAGCTGTTTCACCTTGATTTCATCAATTTCTAAACATCTTTGACCTCGAGTTCCATATACCAAAATGTAGAGCTTGGTGAGGGTTTCCATTTAATCTGAGCAGATCGCCGTTTCGTCACCGATGATTTTTGGATTGTCTCCTCTTTGCTTCAAGAGGTAGGAATTCTTTTGTTCCTCTACAATACCTCTTTATAGATAGACATGTGGTAGTTTTTATTACATTTGAAAATATGTTTGCAAAGAGATTTTCCAAAAGCATAAAAGGGGATTTGGGGTTTGAGTGTTGGGAGTTGAAATTGTATGATTGTTGGTTGATTTGGTATATTAGGAGGTAGTTAATCATGTCTATTTGATTGTGGTGAAAAGCCCTAATTTGTTATTAACGGTATTGTTAAAATTGGTAAAGTTGGATAATGGGTGAGTTATGTGTTATGTGAATGAATTAGTGCCTTGGTTGCTAAAGACGAATTAATTGTGTTTGTTTGGTTATTGTTGCATTGTGCTAGTATGTTGTTGTGTAGAAAAATTTGTATATTGTTCAAGAGAAAAGGGAATATGGTTAAGTACTAGAAGTGTTGAGGATTTGGAACAACGGATTAATTTTGGAAACAAAATGAGGTGTGTGTCACTTCTGTGAAAAAAAAAAAAAAAAAGGGAAAATGGTTGGTTGTGAAATGATTTCATTAGAAATGTTAATGTTTTGGAATTGTGGAATTTAGTTCGTAAGAGTCTTGTATCTAACTGTTGAAGGTTTTGTTCTTGGTGGTCGGTGGAGGATGACATTATTGTTGCTGAATAGATTATGTGTATGTATTACACTAGTGTAATATTTATGTGTCTAGCTTGTTGTGATGTTGTTTGGACGTTCGTTTCTCTTTAGTTAAGCTAGCAAAGCATGGCGCCTTGACAGAAGTTCCTCTCCTTCCGGGCTTATACCGTAAAGTGAAACCATGGGGTCGTTCCCCTCCGAGTGAGGCTGATAAAGCGTTATGTGTTATGTAGGTAGTATCATTTGCCATCCGTGTTGTAGGCCCATACAAATGGAAGTATGTATTACGTTCAGTTATTTATGTTTAGAAATGTTTGTTTCTCAGTATCCTATTATGGGATATGGTTATGACTTGCATATGCGAATGTGCTTTCAAAACAAAAGTGGAAACAAAATTCTTTTATATTAATGTGGAGGTTTAAAGAAACAAGTTTGTGTTGTGAATAAATGCTTGAGAAATCACAATATAATTTTATAATGCAAAATACTAACCTTTAAGAATTTTGTATTAATTTAAGTTAGTAGCTTGTTTACTTTTAAAAGTTTTAATATGTCTTACAAATATTTTATTTCAATGTCCAGTTTAATATATTTATATTACAATAAGAGAACAATTTACAACTTGTCCCTACGCTTTTTCCTTTGACACTAGTGAAAAATATTGTATTCAAGTTTACTAGCTTATTTATTTATTGATATTTAATTTTACCATTGTTATATTCTCTTGTTGATTCGTACTTTCTATGTAGTTATAGGGGACATGCATGAAATAATTAGGATGCATCAATTTGATAAATTCTATTATTTAGCTCACTATACTTTTCTTATCGAAGAACTTCACAAAGTATTGGAAAAATATTCTTATATTTATACTTGCAATTATATTATATTACATTATATTATATTATATTATATTATATTATTATGTAAAAATCAAGTATAATTTTAATTTCATAAAACAAGTAAACATGACTTGGAATATTCGATACTTCAAAATTAAGTATCCGATACTCCAAAATTAATGAAAAAATAATTAAGAAGTATACGATACTTTTAATAAGTATCCAACATGTATCCGCGAGTATTCAAGGAGTATCGGTATCTGATACGGATATGTCATCCTATTTGAAGTATCCGTGCTTCATAGCCATTATGACAAGATACAAATAAAGAAGCATCAGATTTGGAGGATGTAGACCCATGATAAATGAGGAAAAGGGATAGACAAGTGAACCAAGCTCGTAGAGCTTGTTTGAGATTGTAGAAAGACCGATGAAGTTTGCACACAAAATAGGTGTGCGAGGAATCAACAAACCCAGGGGATTAGGTCATATAGACAGGTTTAGTTAAGACTCCATGAAGAAAAGCATTATTGATATCAAGTTGACAAATCAACCAGCCATGAGAGACGGCAACGGAGAGAACATTTTGAATCATTGTTGGTGTGGAGAAGTGGTTTGAAAATACTCTTCAGATCCTGGGAGACGCTAGTGATCCTCAGCTAGTCACTTGAAAAGATGGAAACACTTCGGTTGGGGGCGCCGGAATTAGCACTCCGACGGACAAGTTAGTTCAGACACTCAAGATAGCTTCTTATTTAAGTTAAGTGGAGTGATTCTTACATACCTACTAAATATGTTGTTCAGATTTATACTGCTTTTCTCGATCCTCAGGGCTAGGGCCTAGTTTTGATCATTATCCTTTACATTATCCGGCTCCAATGCTACACACTTATTCAGCCCAAATATTGCATTCGGATATGGCCAATTATTATCAGCCTTGTATTGCGTGCGCCTTCTGCCTTTGTCAAATATTCGGCTCCCATAATTGCCCCTAACTCCCTATTGGCGTAGTTAATCGGCGGTTTGGTCTTGAATTGGAAAAGTTAAAATAGGTTAGGCGGCTGCATCTTTTCGTTCATCATTACGCTTTCCCGCCTCAATCGTGCGTTTTGTATTTATTGTGATTTGAAATTTCAGTCCTTTCGAATGCACAGTTCATTGAGTATTTGAGACTCTTGGACCGCCAACGGATATCCCTTCTCTGACTCGCATGTTCTGTAACTCTTCTCTGTCTACCCTCGTCTCCGTTTAATCTTCGTAAGTTTTCTTCTTCCTTCTTTACGATCCTATTTTATGTTTGTCATTTCGATTCTGGCGAAACCTTGAATCCCTGTGAACATGGCTAAACACTTGAAAGACCTCCTTTCCAAGGGTTGTATTTCTGGATTCCGGAGACATTTTTCCATTCCTGACGACGTCCACTTATCTCTTGTAACGGACAGTACTCTTGATATGGAGAGGGAGGATCAGAATACGATCGTCTTCCCTCTCTTATCCATGGCGGAGGGCGGAGTCCGTTTTCCCCTACACCCATTGCTTAGGGCCGTCCTTCGCTATTGGAGTTTGATTCCTTCTCAACCTAACCTAAATTTCTTTCGAATCATCATGGGGGTGATTGAGTTGAACCGACGTCTTAGGATCAACCTTGGTATTCCGGCGATTTGGCACTACTACGCTTTGGCCAAATCTTCCTACGACCGGGGCGACATTTTCAGGTTAAGGACACCGACCAAAGACTTGATAACCATGCTTGCCAGTTCTGGTAAGAGGGTTGACGACGTAATGGTCAATGTCCAAGGTAATTGGGAGTTTGGTGAAGGCGAAGACCGTCTAAATCCTATTCCTGCATTTAAAGGGTGATCCAGTTATCACAGAACGCCTTGTTGTTTGTTGACTTACCCTTTACTCGACTTTTTTCCTTTAATCACCCCTTGTTCTTTGCAAGTAACAGATTGAAGAAAATTCTTCCCTCAACCGACGGGGCGGTCCTTGAGGAGATCAAGTCTGCGCTCAAATACTTCGGCCGTCCAAGCGTACAAAAGCAAGGGAGAGCGGCTCATATACTCCTCCGATACGAACCGACTTATACTACATTCTCGGCTACGGAAGGCATTCCAATTCCATCCGGCGATCAACACCTTTCGGCTCTTATCTTTCCCAGCTTCAAGAGCCTTAGGCAAATCGGCCTCGAAGATTCAGATTCGATGGCAGAGGCTGAGCCGGTGGAAAAGGTAGTTGCCAAACCAACCAGAGAGGTTGTTGAGGAGGCCGAAGAGGTCGACGGCTAATACGCCAAAGCTTAAGGTCATGGACTTAACCAGCCTTCACCGTCCACTTCGGGTCGGGTAGAGTTTTCGTCTAGAGATATTTTTGCAAATTTGGGGGACCTACTCGGCGATATTTTTGAAGCTATGGATGGGGAAATCCTTACGCAGATGGCGCGAAAGAAAAATGCCGAGCGAATGGCTGCTCGAAAGAAGGCCGAGGCCGCCCATTCTGAGCCCACCTTGATTAAAACTTTCGTACCCATTATTGAAGAGACGATTCAGGTCACTGAGGCCGAAACGGGGGAAGAAGTTGAGGAATAGGTCATTGATGAATGGATGATTCCGGAGGAGCGGGGCGAAAAGCGTAGCGCCGAGGGAGAGACTGGGTCGAAAATTAGCCTTGCTGCCAAACGGCCTCGTTTAGAAGAGTCAGGTGTGGCTGCGCCTTTTATTGTTCGGCCTAAGATCAAAGATACGCCGATCTCCTCCGATGCTTCAGCCATTGAGGATCTAGCCGTGGTGTTGAGCCTTGCGGCTTCAATTTTCTTGTCGACTGACGTCGCAGCCTTTCGCACCGTGCCGGATGTTATGGCCGTAGCCCTATCTGCACAGTCGGCGTTCTTGGTTAGTGACCATCTCAAATTCTCTTGACTTTGTTTTTGTTAAAGTTATCTGACGATCCCAACTTATTTTGCAGACTGTTGGCAAGATCGCGGACCTAGGCCGCCGCCTCCATGATGCCCTCAGCAGAGTTGATCGTTTGCAAGCGGAGGCGGACGGTCAAAAGAGTAGGGCTGAATTTGAAAGTATAAGAGCCGCGATGGAGAGTGCGCAAGCTGAAGCAGAGAAAGAGAGGGCTCGCTCAGCTGAACAGTTCCGCTCTGACGTTGAGAATAGGGCAAATGCAAGCGAAGAATCGCTCAAGTTAGCTAAGGAGGCGCTTGCTGAAGTGGAGGTCCAGTTAGCGGAGCTTAAGGCCACCAAGGAGAAAGCCGATTCTGAAGCTTCTGTGGCATTTGAGGCAAGAAAAGTGCTGCCTTCACGGAATATGTAGATAAAGTTCCCAAATTCGAGAATCGGGGGTTCAAACATGGATGGCTCAAAGCCCTTGCTGCCACTGGAGTTACATTGGCCTTTCTAATTCCCTACGAGCAAGTGGATATTGAGCCACTTGAATCTGATCCTGAGGATTGATCTGGGAGTCATCTTGATTTTATTAAATGCTTTTGATTTTGATGTAAGTTTTTGTTTGGTAGACTTTTGTTGGCTCAGGGTAATTTTCATGTATAAATTGGTTACTATTTGCACTCAATTTGTTAATGAAAACTGCCTTGGTATTTCTCCGCTACTTGTCCATGGTTTGTGTTATGTTAATGAAGGATACTTTGCCTTCCACGAATTTGAATAAAATCAGGAATTGAATTATCAGAAATTGAATTAGAAATTGCAGTAATCGTAAATTTAAATTGAATATCCTATGACAATATTGAATTATCATTTATGTGCCGCGTAGTGGGCACTGAGCCGAATAGATTGGTGAATCTGCCCTTGCCCCAAGCCGTGCATGATCATTCGGGCGCTGGAGGAGACGACCTTAAGATTTGTGGATCGATTCATGAGCCGGCTGGGGTACAGAAGCCGAATAGATTGATGAATCTGCCCTTGTCCCAATCGGTGCATGATCATTCGAGAGCCGGAGGAGACGACCTTAAGATTTGTGAAGGATCGATTCATGAGCCGGCTGGGGTACAGAAGCCGAATAGATTGATGAATCTGCCTTTGCCCCAGGCAGTGCATGATCATTCGGGCGCCGGAGGAGACGACCTTAAGATTTGTGAAGGATCGATTCATGAGCCGGCTGGGGTACAGAAGCCGAATAGATTGATAAATTTGCCCTTGCCCCAGGCGGTGCATGATCATTTGGGCGCCGGAGGAGACGACCTTAAGATTTGTGAAGGATTGATTCATGAGTCGGCCGGGTACGGTTTAATAGATTGATGAATCGCCTTTGCCCCAAAGTGCATGATCATTCGCAATCGGAGGAGACGACCTTAAGATTTTTGATAGATCTCGCTTTTGCCCCAAGTGGGTCGATCCAACAAGACCAAGTATTGAGGTTTTACAATTAATGAGATGGCCTCGAGGGTGCTGCCTCTGTAAAGGATAAATGATTAAAGGTAAAGCTTTTATGAGTATAGCAAACAACTGACTCAAAGCTTGAAGGTATCGAGTGAATGTCGAACAGACTCTTCTTTAACAGTAGACGGGAAGCAAGGACACTGGCTGAACTAGGTGGAGACATGAATCGAGGTAATGACCCTTCGCGCACAGGGAGCAGGAGTTCTAAGGATCGAGAGAGGCGTCAGTCTCCTCGACGTCGAAGCAGGTCGCCCAGGCGGGACAAGCAGTCGTAGGGCAGAACTTCTCAACCTCGAGTCGAGAGGGGGCCTGAGGCGAATCCGCTCCCATTAAGCTTCGCAGTATTTGTGGGGAACAGACCCATGACGGAGGCGAACTCGATCGTTCGAGACCCAAATGTAGCGGTTGAGTTTGCTCGGCAAATTTTCCCGCCTGAGGTTCAGCAATCGATGGTAGGTCGCCAGGACTACGAAGTGTTTCACGAAGACGTTCATGGGCGTGAAGGGGTCAGACATCGCCTATGAAACCGCATGCGGTTGCCGCCTCGCCGAGAAATAGAGAAGAAGGATGAACGTATTCGAAGTTTGGAGGCCCGCGCGGAGGCGGCTGAGCGCGAGTTGAGGAAGACCAAGGTGGCCCAGGCATAACCCCCCGGGCAGGGAAACCCAATCCGGAAGAGAGGGTTACCAGTCGGCTCATCAGTTCCGCGGTTGGTGATCGTGAGACGGTGAGTATGTTCGCAATGGAGAATGCGAAGGGAAGTGCCTATGAGAAAGGTTTCCATGAAGGCCGAAAAGTTGGAATCGAGAAGACCAAGGAAAAACTTGCCGAAGAAGTTTGCCGATGTGAGAATCGTGGATTTAGGCACGGTTGGATCAAGGCATCTCAAGCCGCAGAAGCTCTTCGAGCGGCAGGCATTGATTCAGCATCGCCACTCTACCACAGTGAACATTTTCCGTTTTCTGCTTTTGAAGTCGAGAAGAGTGATGATGAGGGCGACGCCATATAATTATATTTATTGTAAGGCTGAAACACAGATCACGTTCAAAACTATGTAATTTATTTCTTGTTTTGTTGAATAAAAAATGTTCTGTTACAAATATTTTATTGCAGTTCGTGTTCGGCATGTATGTGTTTTGTTTTATTGTGTTTGAATGAATATATAAGCATTGACCGGTAGGGTCAATCCATACTTGATAACCGTTTACTCCTGATAGGCTATTGTAACCTGAAGCCAAAAGTCTGTGGGTAGAGTGGCTTTGGCAAATTCAACTCGGCTCGGGGCCTAGATTTTTGGCCAGTGCACGTGCTTCAAAAAGTCGTTTGGATAACTACGCCGTGGCGAATGTCAACCGACGTTTTTCTCATGGAGTTTAGTGTTAGTGAAATCGCCGATTAGGGCCTCGAGATCGCTATAGTATTGAAAATAAAGAGGGCGCTATGCAGTAAAAACAAATCTTATGTGAGGTGGAATAAGGGATGTTAGTTGAGGTCGGAGTTCAGCGACCTTGGGGTTGCTATGGATCATGGAAGAGGAGCCATTCAGATGGGAAGTAGGGCGTCCAAAGTTGGCATGAACCTTCAAGTCATCGGGCATCACCCCGAAGGAAAGGCAACGACTGCTGATTTATCCTCCTTGTTATGGATCTTTGCCTTGACATTGTCAATGGTATCAGGGGAGGACTGGGGCACAGTTGGCTCGAGGTATTACAAACCGCGGAGGACTTCCAGGTGACGGGAGTTGATTCGGCGATGCCGCTTCACCAATGCGTCTTCTCCCCTTTTTAGCTTTTGAGATTGGAAATGGGTATTGTAGTGCTCAAATGCAAGTTGCGTTTATGTAACACTGTCTGATTAAATAAAAATTGTAATGCTCAAATACGAGTTGTGTTTATGTAACAACTATTTGATTGAATAAAAAGTTGTATTTCAAACATTTGCATCTTATTTTGAATTTTTGATATGCTCGCCATGACCTTGTGTGCGACTTGCTCAATTTTTATTTGCGTCTTGCCTTGACATTGTCAATGATTAAAAAGTTTTGTTTTGTTCGTACCAAAGGGTATGCCGAATTCAGAGGCTTAATCGGCCCTAAGGTGTCATGCACCAAAGGGGGCTCCGAATCTAGAGACTTAATGTGGCCAATCGTCATATCCGCGAAGGGCGCTCCGAATCCGGAGACTTAATCGGCCCTAAGGTGTCATGCACCAAAAGGGGGGGAGGGCTCCAAATTCGGAGACTTAATTGGCCCTAAGGTGTCATGCACCAAAGGGTATTCCGAATCCGAAGGCTTAATCGGCCCTAAGGTGTCATGCACCAAAGGGGGCTCCGAATTCGAAGACTTAATCGGCCCTAAGGTGTCATGCACCAAAGGGCGCTCCGAATCCGAAGACTTCATCGGCCCTAAGGTGTCATGTACCAAAAGGGGGCTTCGAATCCGGAGACTTAATCGGCCCTAAGGTGTCATGCACCAAAGGGGGCTCCGAATCCAGAGACTTAATTGGCCCTAAGGTGTCATGCACCAAAATGGGGCTCCGAATCCAGAGACTTAATGTGGCCAATCGTGATATCCACGATGGGTGCTCTGAATCCAGAGACTTAATCGGCCCTAAGATGTCATGCACCAAAAGGGGGCTCCGAATCCGGGGACCTAATGTGGCCAATCGTGATATCCACGATAGGCGCTTCGAATCCAGAGACTTAATCAGCACTGAGGTGTCATGCACCAAAGGGGGGCTCCGAATCCGGAGTCTTAATGTGGCTAATTGTGATACCGACGAAGGGCGCTCCGAATCTGGAGACTTAATCGGCCCTAAGGTGTCATGTACCAAAAGGGGCTTCGAATTGTCATCATGACGAGTGGCACAATGGGGATTGTGAAATGAATTGAACGACAAAGAAAGATGATTTGCATTGTAGAAGTGAAATATATACAAGTATCAAAGCCCACAGGTCGGGTCAGTGATAGGGTTTTCATAGAATTGCTGCTTGTGCTGATTAGGGGGAGCCACGGATCTCTTCAATGCCATGGGCTGTCGGGAAGCGCACATGCTGATGATAAGTGCTTGGAACGGTTTTCATAATATGTATCCAGGTTCACCCCATGATGACATTATACGGCGAAGGGAGCTTTACGACTAGGAATTCTACTTCGACCATTTTTGAGCCCGCTCGGACAGGTAGTATGATCTTCCCTAACGGGTACTCAGGATTCATATTAAAGCCGAACAATAGGTGAGGCGCCGGAGACAGATCTGACTCGTTGAGGCCGAGTTTGATGAAAGTTTGGTAATACATAACCTCTGAAGTACTCCCCGGGTCTATGAGGATGCGTTCAATGGTGAACGAATTTGTGTGTAATCTAATGACCAACGGATCAATGTGGGAAGTTGTTGTGCCACTAAGGTCGAAGTTATTGAAAGTAATTGTCGGAGCTTCTTTGGCCATTCAGTCGGAATACGTTGCTTCTGGGGGATTGGGTGCAATTGAATTGTGTGCACGGTTAGGGGTGCAGGCAGGCTATAGATCACATGGATCACGCCAAGTGGAGGAAAGTCCTACCTTAAAGCTAGTGCCATGGTTGGCTTTCCCTTTCTTACGATCAAGGCAGCCACCGCCTTGCACCGCTTCTTCCGTAATCTTTAATGCGTAGCAACTCTCTGCTTCGTGGTCGTGATCCTTGTGATATTTGCACCGCCATCCTTTTTCGCGGTTACGGCCCCACCATCTTTGATGTACCATTTGAAGAATGGAAGGTGTTGACTTGGTCATTATTGCGGATTGGTTCTCGACAACTCAGGTACTTTTTGTCGGCACGCTCAAACGCTCGCTATTGACTTGCAGTTGCTCATTCGTCTGGTGGGAACATTGATCGCTTGTTCGGAGAGTATCCCGCCTTTTATCTCGTTTAGCGCGTTGCCGAGGCTCTGGGCTAGGAGGTGGCACGGAACTTATTGGTTGAGCAATTTGAGGGGGGGCCGTTTTGTCGGACATTTGGCCGGCTTTTATTCTCAAGGCATCATCTTCCACCTTGCAATACTCCTCAACTTTCTTCATCAACGCCAGACTGCTTTTAGGGTCTTCGTCGTGAACCGCGAAGAGGACTATCGTGATGTAGTCCCATTTTGAAGGCGGTGATGGCCATGGAGTCATTGCAAGCGCCGCCGACGAGGTTGAAGCACCTCAATAGCGCCCAATACGCCTCGAGCATTTCTCCTAATCAATCAGATAGCCCGAGAGAGTCACCTTACTTGGTAGACTGCTGGTGATGAACCCGCCTTGAAGGATTTCAGAATTGATGGAAGCTTTTGACGGAGGCCGGCCCATTTGTAATACCACCGACTAATGGCCCCAGTCATTGGGGAATATTCGCACATGAGGGCTTTGTTGTTCCGTGATGCAATGTCATGGCCTGCTTGTAATGACGGATATGATCAGTGGGGTCTGATTTTCCATCGTAACGAGTGAATGACGGAGCTTTGAACTTCTTGGGCAGGGCCGCCCTTGCAATCCGTCGGACAAAAGGATCGTGCTGGTCATCTTCGTCTGAACTGCTCCTCCTGCGCTTGTTCCTTGTATGTAGACTCTTTTCGGAGAAGCTGGAAGTTTCGGATCATCCCTTCTTGGTGACCTCTATGGATAATGAGTTGGAGTCGCTATTGGTATCCTTTGGCCGGGCTCAAGGTCGTTGTCCACCGGCCCTCGGGGGTCGTTCGAGATCTTGGCGCATGGCTTCTCTCGATTTTGCAACTTCGAGGGCCAAATCTTGACGGAGATGTTCATTTTCAGCGATCATGTTCTCCAGCCTTTGTTCGTTTTGCTTTGCTTGTTCCATGATCGCCTGCATTGTCTCTTGCACTGAAGTCGTTGGTGAATCGAAGTTCAAGACGCGTCTTGCAGCGATGGTTTCTTTTCCGAGCATATTTGCTGGAGTGAGGTCATCTCTCTATGTGGTCTCGTCAATGGCTACCGGAGGATCTTCAGTCACGCCTGCCATGGATGTATTTGAGTATTCCCACAGACGGCGCCAATTGTGGAGAAGTGGTTTGAAAATACTCTTCAGATCCTGGGAGATACTAGTGATCCTTAGCTAGTCACCTGAAAACATGGAAACACTCCGGTCGGGGTGCCGGAATTAGCACTATGACGGACAAGTTAGTTCAGACACTCAAGATAACTTCTTGTTTAAGTTAAGTGGAGTGATTCTTACATACCTACTAAATATGTTGTTCCTGTATTTATACCTGTTTTTCTCGATCCTCGGGGCCAGGGCCTACTTTTTGATCATTATCCTTTACATTATCCGGCTCCAATGCTACATACTTATTTGGCCCAAATATTGCATTCGGATACGGCCGATTATTATCACTTTGTATTATGCTACCGCCTTTGTCAAATATTCGCCCCACAGCTGGCTTAACAACAGGACTGGAGGTGTCAAAATAATCAAGGCTGGGCTGTTGGTGGAACCCTTTCACAACAAATCGGGCTTTGTAATGATCAATGGACTCATTTGGTTTACATTTAATGTGATACACCCACTTGCAGCAGACAACATTATAGGTGGGAGACGACGGAACTAAAGACCATGCACCATTAGAGAGAAGAGCCGAGATTTCAGCACTCATGCTTTCCTCCAATGAGAGGACTACGAGGCAACTGTATAAATGATGGGTTCAATAGATGAGGGAGAGTGTGGAGAGACAGGATGGGTCAGGAGAGCATGGGGCTTTGGGGTCAAACTTTAGGGTTTCATTGACCTCAAAACCATATAATGAGTATGAGAGGGAGGTGGACGAAGAGATGGAGAGGGAGAGGACATATGGAGATCAACAATTGAATTAATACACAGAAGAGAATGATGGAGAGATTGACGAGACATAGAGGAGAGCACGGGAGTGGTCGGATTTGGAGATGAGGGAACCGTGGGAAAATGTGAAACAGAGACGAGGCTTTTGCAAGGTGAGGGAGAGATATCTACCGTGGCACACTCAGATGATGATGATGGTCGAGGGGAAGCATCAGACCGAGGCAACATATGGAGAGAAGGTGACGAATGGGACACAACAGCCTACGAAGAAGAATGAATAGAAGGTTTGGAAGTGGGAATGTGACAAAGGATAGAGGGCCCACAGAAGGGGAAAGTGTACTCGTTAAACCAAACATGGTGAGCAATGTACGTACGACCACACTATTACAAAATTATAAATAGATGACACTTTTTATGTGTGATATATGCTATTTAATCACACGTCTTAAGTTTTCTCAATACGTGAGATATACGAGTGTAATTAAAATGGTCATTTTTATTACACGCTTCGAAAGTGTCATTAAAAGATAATTCCATCACACGCTTACATGCGATAATAAATATTCAAATCACATCCTTTGAATTTGATTAATAATATTTAGATTACAAATTTTAAGTGTGATTAATATCTAATAAAACTTGTGGTTAATAATGAGATAAGATCACATGTTATATGTATTTCTCATCGCTATTAGTGCGTGTGGTAAAAAAAGGGTTCAGTATGTCTGAAGAATAATCAATATTATTTTTTGTATCCGCATTTGAAGAATGTAATACAAACTATATACTATCATTTGAATCACAACCACATATTGAATGAAATAACATCATATATTTCATAAATGAAAGTTGAATATTCAAAAGTATATACAAAGGAATTAATAAAAACTTTTTAGGGATATTTACCAATAAATCTCATCTCCTAAACAAGTACTCCAATTAGTCCCAAATTTTTTCTATTGATCTGTTAAGCTCTATTAGTGGAGAGTTTCTTTCTGTGTGGTCCTATTTTTTATTTTTTTTGGGTAGCGTTTTGATGGACAGCTATACCCTTTTATTAAATGACAGGTATGATGTGATACTCTAATGTGACAGGTATTAATGTGACACTCCAACAATGTAACACTCCAAAAAAATTAAAAACTCCTTAATATATTTTTCCTAAATGTGACAGGGTCGCGGGTATGATGTGACAGTCCAAAACTTTTACTCAAAAAAATAAAAGCTCTTTAGTGTACTTTACCCTAATGTGATAACATGGCGGGTATGATGTGACACTTAAAAAAAAAAAAAAAAAAAACTCTTTAGTATACTTGTCTCTAATGTGACAACATGGCAGGTATGATATGACACTTAAAAAAAATGAAAACCCCTTAGTGTATTTTTCTTAAATGTGACAACGTGGCTGGTATGATGTGATACTCGAAAAAAATTAAAAATCCTTTAGTGTATTTTTCTCAAACGTAACAATGTGGCGGGTATTATGTGACACTCTAAAAAAAAAATTAAAAACTCCTTAGTATACTTTTCTCAAACGTGGCATGTGACACTCTAACGTGGCGGGTATGATGTGACACTCTAAAAAAATTTAAACTCTTTAGTATATTTTTTTTTTCCAAAAGTGGCACTCTAACGTGACGAGTATGATGTGACACTAAAAAGCTCTTTAGTTTACTTTTTCCAAATGTGACACTGCAATGTAGTGGCCAAATGAGTTATTATACACCCAAAAGGACTAAATGGATCCCAAGAAAAAATATGGGACTATGTGCATCACAAAATATGGAACTTATTGGTCTATCTCCCAAGTTTTTAACTATGATTACATATATTAAAAAATGACAAAACTTGAAGTACAAAATTTTTGAATTCTTTGACCATATTTTGCATCTCTCCAAGCAATTTCTAACTCAAAAAATAAAACACAAATTAATTAAACTACTAGAAACAAGCAACAAAGTATCAATGATGTCCAATATAATAATTTACTTAAAAATTAATAACTTGGGGGACATGAACATTTAGATAAAGAACATATAGACATAAACGTATACTTTCTTAGTCTTGCAAAGCAAAGGAAAAGCTAAATAAAAGGAAATATATATATATACTAAAGGAGAAAAACAATGCTCCTTCAAAGGAAAAAACATATACTCAATGAACTTATTTTTCATATAAAGTTTTTACCCCAAAAGTTTCTAATAGCACTGCTGCATGACTATTAGAGCTGACCCCTTGTTCAATTGACCACCTTTAAAAAATAAATAAAACAGATAAAAAATAATAAGAAAAAACTAGAACTTAGTTGTTCTAAAGGAGGACAACTAGAAAGAGTTGTCTCAGGTCACTTGATGGTATAAAATATATAGGTTTGGTCAATTTTACGTCTACTCAAAGTGTTATGTGAACATCCAATCTCAGAAACCGAAAAGAAAATTTTCCAACAAGACTTGCATGAATCTCCAATAGAGAAACTAACTAATTAACAAGCCTATGCCAAAGAACATAAAAAGGTCAGATTGATCAACAAGGCAATATTACCTTCGCAGTAATGTATGAATTAAATGATTTCTCAGCTTGATTATTTGCAAAAAAGAAAAACTTGATATAAGCCAAATTATATATATAAATATAGAAAGGTAATTTAGAAAGATATAGTTGTCACACTAAAATATAGAATAGGAAAAATCCCCCAACACCATAACCTAAAACAAGAAAAGCATCCGCATTTTGTAACATATGTATAACCAGCCGCTTGCATAAAAACGAAGAACATTGTGAACCTAAAAGGAGATGAACAATCAATGATTTTCAATTCAAACAATGTCAATGATTTAATTTAACAAATGAGACCACCATTTAACAAAAGTTGAAGCAAGGATTTATACAATAGTAGCAGAAGAGAGCCTTCACAGGGTTGGTGGTAAAACCCAAAAAGGAGAAGACCTAGCCTAATGTGATCAAACTTAGAATATTTGCAGTCGTGTATGTATTTAGCTTTGTGACTTCGAATCCACGATTAGACAGGCCTTCTTCTAGGAAACAAAGATTACATGAAAAATCAACCCGTATTTAGCTTTATGATCAACCCATACTTTTTTCATCTAGTTCTCGTAGAACATAAACTCCTGAATTGCAATGATACTAAATGCTAAGAAGGTTACATGAAAAATCATAAGACTTTCAAACTGTCTCAAATTTATGTTCTTCTCAAACATGAGACAGGACAGGAGCTACCATAGAATGCAAGAAAAGTGATCTATATAAATTGCTTTAACACTAGCTTATAAACATCTAAGGCAAAAAGCATATGTTTAGAATTGCTGGGTAGTTACAACAAACTACACACTAAGAATTCTATGTAGTAGATAAAATGTTCATTGTGTTTAGAAAACATACAATGATCTCTGAGAACTGTATGGAGTAGATAAATTGCTTCATTTCTTGCCCAAAAAAAATCACCATATTACAAAAAAGGGGGGGGAGGAAGAAAGAAAAAACCACAATATGAATCAATTTCCTGGAGAATTTGCACTGAAAGACAAAATGAACTTTTAAATTGTTGGCAAAGCAGTAAAAAGTGAGTGAACAGTAAAGTATCTAAATTTAAAAATAAATAAATAAATAACAAGTCATATGATATACCCACAATATTAATCTTTCAGCCAACTGCTTGAGAGAATGAATATATAGAATAAATATATGTTCAGAAAAATATATAGAATACATGAAATTCAGTAACAATGATGCTAAGCCTTATTAAGGCCTCTATGGGCATCATTATTGTGTTTAAGTTTTAGTATTGTGTTCGGAACCACTAATATGATGCAGATTTTGTTTGCTGTCTTCCCATCCAATATAGAACCTGAATTATATTTTGTTTGTGTATTACGGGATAGGATCCACATATTCATATGCAGACCAATTCTCAGTTGGCAAGAAAGGGCCATCATAAAATTAGAAACATTGTACATACTAATCTCAGTGCTAGTTTTTGCTGAAGTAGGATATAGGATAGTGCATTTTTTGTTCCCATGCTTTGGGAGCTCTGAAGCTAAAACCTTACCGGTTGCTGAAGAAAAATTCAAAAAATTAAATTAAATTTTACCATGTAGTTGTGAGATTCCAAGTGAACAAGGGGTGAAAAGCAAAATGCCATGTTCAATCACATGATGTGTGCTTATATATACGTGCTTGTTGCGTAATATAAAGGAGAAAAGGACATATAGATATACCTTTTGATGGTGCAAAAGTAACATCAAGGCACTTTGATGATTGTGGTACTTCCTCAAATATACTTGCTATACCAGCTCCGACTACACCTACTTTAACCTTAGAGTTCGAGAAGCCCTAAGGACCAAAAGTTAAGATAAGTAAATCAGTTGGTGGAGATGAAAATAATCACTAAGATATATATATAGAGAGAGAGAGAGAGAACGAAAACTGTGAATAGATCACTTTTAGACACCTTACTTCTTAATGAAATTTTAGATTGCATACTGCATTTCATGGGAAAAAATTCTAGACTATGCTTATGCCAATCACGTAAAGTTTGAAATGGCAAGGAGCTAGTCTAAGAAATCTATCTTTATTAAAGAAAATTTGTTTTGAGCTAATATTAGCTTATAAGACATCAGATAAAGTCTGAAATGGCAAGGAAAAATAAAAAGAAAAAAATTTCTTATAAAATATACCAATCTACGAAAAGTATGCCTGCCAAAATCTATTCCAAGGGCTGCAGTTCAAAAATTGATGTATGACAAAAGGATTACATTATGCCCTTTCAAATTAAGTGACTAGCACTGGACTATGCTACTCACAACCTACTGGAACTCTGTGAATGTAGCAATAACATGTGGAGACAACTACAAACCCTTAACAAGGAAAATTAAAAAGATCATGGAAACAGATTTCATTACAAATAGAATTCAAAGCTCTTATAGGTTCATCAACTTGAATTTTACTGGTAAAATAAGTGAAGAATGACAAAATAGAATTCGATTTCAACTTCAAATCCTCTATTTTGTCTAAGCCAAATGCACTAAAAATATGGCATGATAGCAACAACAATTTGTTAACCCAATCATAGCATTAACACACAAATCAACCAGCTTATTCTCACCAAAATCAATTTCAATCATTCCTCCAAAATTAAACCAAAGCAGTAGGGAAAGCAGAGTTGAGATACATACATGTATATATATAGATATAGAAAATGAAATCAGAGTTGAGATTAGAAGTGTGTGCACTCACACCTTCTAATCTATCAAGCCTCTATCACTCAGGCCGCCATCACACAAATCTAAATTGAGACTAGCATTTATTTATATTAAAAATATATACAAAATGGCAATTCCATAGAAGAGAGAAGATATATAGAACAAAACCTCTTCAACTGCCTTCTCTCTAAGGCATTTTGTCCCTAATTTTCGATCCTTATCTGTACAACCAATTCAACATTGTACCTATGTTGAGCAGATTATTAGAGATGGCTAATTGAAAACCCAACGAAAAGATTCAAGATTGTAAACCATGGGAGAAGAATCGATGGGAAGGAAGAGAATATGAAACTGAGATTGTAGATGGTAGTGCACACCTTAGTAGGCGATGGTGCTCGCTCTCGCCGGTGCAGACGGTGGTAGCCATGGAGCTTCGAAATCGAGAGAGACAGAAATTTGAAATTGAGAGAGAACTTTGAAATCGAAATTGCTTTGAAATGAATCTCTCACCACCTCTCTGAGATGAATTGAAATCACTGAGATGAATCATTGTTGATTCGATCGGTTGGGAGAGATTAGGGTTGAGAGAGAGAGAGAGAGAGTGAGAGAGTCGATCGGTTTCGTCAAATTCAAAATAAGGATGCCTTTCATGTTTCTTTAGAATAAGGATGTGGAAATATTAGATATAAAAATAAAATTTTAAAAATATATATATAATCATACGTTAATTAGAAGATGTTATTAAAACAAGGAGATATAATCACATTTAATTGAAAGTTGACACAAAAAATAAATACTGTCACACTTAATTAAATTAAGTGTAATTAAAATATTAATTTGATTTTTTTAATCACACTTTCATTAAAAGTGTCATCTTTTAATTTCTTTAAGTGTGATCTTCAAGCATTTTTGTAGTAGTGCCAGTGTGATGGTTTAGACAACTACATCCATGATGGGATGGACTGTAGCCGAGAAAGCTATAAGGAGTGAAGAAAAACTCCATCTTACGACGATTATAGGGCCTTAAGAATGGATAGCATAGACAACCAAAAACACAAAGGAATTTATAGTCTGGATGGCGATGATAAAGTTGTTTCCTCAGACACATGTGAGGGCATCCGACTGATGAGAAAAATGGCTATTTCGAAAGCAAATTTCCAATATTTATAAAGAACGGAAGCATGAGCCATTAAAGATATCAACAATATAGCGATGGCGCTATTCAATTTTGCTATTTTTCTCATGAGTGTGTGGACAAAGGAGGTGGTGAATAATACCGTATTGGCAAAAAAAGGAAGATAGTTTGCAATATTCTCCACCCTAATCAGTCTAAATTTGTTTGATAGTGGTAGAAAATTGGTTCTCAACCATTACTTTAAATTGAAGAAACAATTGATAAACATCCGATTTTAAAGTAAAAGGAAAATACCATAAGAACATTGAAATTACAAAAATAACGATGACCATCAATGGAGGACACGGGAGAAGGCCCCCATACATCACTAAACACTAAATCTAAAGGAGCTAAAACCATAAACTAAGTAAGAGACAAAGACAACCAAGTAGACTTTCCTAATTGACATCCATGATAGGAGTCTCAGATATTATTCGATGAACAAGGTAATTTATTGAAGGAGATAATTTGACGAAGAACTCAATGGTGAGGATGACCAAGATGACAATGGCAATAGACAAAGTCCACACCCTCAAAAAGATTGGTAGATGGAGATGAACCAGAAAATGACAGTTTGTATATGCCGGAGTCATTTGTTCCGTGAAATAGTACCTTCTTGGTTACCTGATCCTTGATAAAAAAAATAAATAGAAAGGGTGAAATTCAAAGAAAACACCATTGTCCTTACTAAATTGGTGAATAGGGAGTAATGATTTAGTGACGGAGGGAACATAAAGAATGATAAACAAGTGAAAAGAAGAAGAATGAGTAATAAGAGTAGTGTTGACAATATGAGAGATAAGCAAACCTTTTTCCACACCTACACGAAGGTGACCAAGACCATGGTGGGGATTATGATGGGTGAGAGATGTTGGATCCGAAGTGGCATGGTGGTTGGCACCGACGTCCGAAAACCACTGAAAAATAGATGAAGGTGCGGCGTAATGAGCCGAAAGCGGAGTGGTATGACTGTAACGATGATATCAAAGAACAATAGTGTGATTTAGACCATTACAAATTTGACATTTGGAGCGAGGCTCATGATTATGAAATAGAGGATCACCCAAATGAGAAGAACCAGAAACATGATCAAAGAAGCGAAAACCATTGGAATGTTTAGTATGACTGCCACAACCACGATTATTGCAACCATGACCATGCCTAGAGGAAACAGAGGTATGTTGGGAAACATTAGCTTGGGGAAGAGGATTTGCTGAAATGGCAATAGTGGTTGCAGAAAAATTGTCAAGTTGGAGAAAGTCGTGGTTGAAAATAAGACTATGTAACTTAGCAAAAAGAATTGGCGACTGACGAGTGGCAAGCGTAGTGAGGAGATCACGAAAATTGGATGAGAGGCCCTTGAAAACAAATAAGTTAAAGTTTTGGAGAGATAGCAGACGACCCATAGCAGTGAGTTCATCAGAAAGGCCTTTAGCCTTGTGTAAAAATTGATTGGCTAAAAGATCACTTTGTTTAAGCCCTTGGAGTTGCATATCTAACTACATAATTCTGGTACGAGAGACAAAAGCCAAGGCTAATTCGAAAGTAGTCCAAATTTCTATGGAGGAACTTAGGCCAACAACCAAGGGAAGAATGTCTTCGGAGAACCACCAGAATGTCTTCGGGCGTTAATTGAACACATGGAAACTTGAGGCATTTTATACTTACTAGTGATGAAATGGTTCAAGTTTCCAAGGTCAACCACTTCCTTTGATTAATCCATGATAGGGAGGAGGTCTGAGAATCTTTTATTATGCATTTATTGAAATTGTCCACTTTGGTTCATAGGCCATCATGCACTGAAATTGCAACGATTGATGGCTTGCGAATTGAACTTACCACTCCTTTGTGCTGTTTGATGAAAAGGAGGGGTAAGGCGCATAAACATACCCCGAGGATGCTCGCTTGTACTCTATTTGTCCTCTCAGGTACGAGGAGAACAGTTACCATTTGTGGCCAGTCGGCCACTACTTCTGGCCTGTCGGCCACTTTTGTCAAACTGAGAGATAACTTTTTGGAACAGAACAGAGCAAAGGTTGAGGTGAAAAGATGTTCTAATTGTGCAACAGAGGCATTCTGGCAACAGAACAGTGGGCCTTTCGAGTGGAAATTCGTGCATGCATAAGCATTTACCTTACTTATCGAGGCCCGTTCACTTGTGGACTTGTAATAACTAGCTAGCTAGTTCATTTGGTGTTGTAAATTAATTCACTTTGTGTTGTAATTATTAATTAGTTAGAATAGCTAGTTAATTTGTGTTGTAATTAATTAATCAGAGTAGCTAGTTAATTTGTTGTAATTAATTAATTAGTTAGATTTATTAATTTTATGCTGTAATTTTTAATTAGCTAGAATAGTTGGTTAAATTTGTTGTTGTAATAGTTAGTTAATTCATAGTAATTAGCTTAGCTAGTTAGTTTATTCGCCCCTTTTGTGCGAGGGCACAATTGTAATAATGTGTATGTTTTCTAACCTGCCTTTTCTCCTTTTATTTACCTCGAGTTTAGGCATCATGTTTTGTTTAGCATCTCTCATGCCTTGCATGCATTGAGCTCGGCACATCATTCTAACTCGCATAGTTAGTTAAATACTTCTTTGAATACGTACTTAGACCGCATGCTATCAAATTGATTCATACGCCATATTAATAGTCGAGCCTAGTAACTGCATATCGCATGTGTTGCATTAGTCACATTGCATAGTTAGGATCACACATTTTTCTAACTATGTCATCTTTTTTGCCTTAGAGTACTAGGTGAGCTTTTATTTATTTTAACATATCACATGAGTGTGGTTGTTATCATGTCAAAGCATGTTCACCATGAGGCTAAGTACTTAAGTGATAAACTATTTGGATGCTTGTAGATAAAGGCTAGTTGCTTGAATTGAGATAGTTTGATTGATGTACATTTGATCCCACTTTTTCAAGTGGCACATTCACTAACTCTTTTCAAAAACAAAAAATGAAATCAAATGTTCCAATTTTTGCAAATTAGTCTATACTTGTGTGCGTTACATAGTAAGTTAGCTTAATAAAATTGGAACAAGAGCATATAATGTAAATAAGATTCACATCATGATTAGTATAGGCTGATCTTTGATCGAGCGAATAGGGTGCTCAATTCATGACCTTCTCTTCTCATACCGAAGTTCCCGAGCCGAGACAATCTTGGGGATGACGGACACGTGGTCTTTGGCACGAGCCATGGGTTTTCTAAATTTTCCAAAAATATTTAAGTGGCGACTCTGTAATCTGGCAAAGCAGTCCATTTTTGGCATTTTTTATTCAAAATCATTTTTCCAAATAAATTGTCGGATTTGGACTCTTTTGTGTTTATCTATTTTACATTGCACTTGTGGAATCAGATTCAACCACGGATTCTCAATTGTAGGCTAGTGGTATCTGAAAGGAGCCCTAAAAGTCAAGCTACGCTTTTGGCTTACTCTACTAGGGAATTTAGAGAACTTGACTCGAACTTCATAATGTGAAATTTTATCTACACTTACATGTTTATTTGCATTTGCATTTGCATTGGTGTGCTTAAGTCACTGTGTTTGCCATCTATTATTCCTGTATGGTTTGCCAGAGGCTTCCCCAAAAGCTTGCCAAAAGGCTGACTAGTCATGGGCTCTACCATAATGGAAACACAACCCTTGGATTTGGACTACTGCTGTACCGTTTGATCTTCCTTTTACTTCTTGGTGTTAGGTGCGAGAAGTATATTAGGTAGTCTTGCTGAGGTACCCTCTTTGACCATTTGGCCTAGCTACATATAGTAAAGCCTTAGTGACTCATCCAAACCAAGATAGGATGGTCACCCAAAAATACAGGATTGCGTGAAAATCGCTTAATTGACTAGTCAAACCCTAGTTCCTGACGAAACTAGGACAGGGTAACCCTACCTCATCATAGGGGTGTTTTAGCTCTCTCTTAACTAGTATGTGCTTTATAGTGAAACTGTACAGGAATGTGCATAGTTGTTGCAAATTTGGTATCTGCTTTGGGGGCAAAATTCAATGTGGAGTACAGTCTTACAGCTTTGATCATGTCTGTGTTAATAACATCTTAGCTGAGGTGCTGTGCAGTTTCTGATTATTGTTTTCTTTGCTTTATTTCTTTTACTACGTAGTTTAAAACCATAGCTTTAGAAATTTTGGATATCCCCCATGTACTCTGGACCCAAGTCAGAAGACTTTGTAAAGCCAGGGATCTTGTTTGGGGACAACCTGTTTACCTCGCCCCACCCCATACAAGATAGAGGAGAATCAGGTAGAATTCACTAGTTCATTTTTTACAGTAATCACCCCACAGCTCACTTGTGACCAATCATGTTCGGGAACGATCATTTACTTCTAGCCCAGCACGAGATCACTCACCTATTCCAATGGCACAGTATCCCCCAGTCAGTATAGAAGAATTGATACATCATCTACAATGCATAATTGAGACCCTCAAGAAGATGTTGCCACCAGCCGAGGTCACTACTCGTCAAAGCCGAGGTTATAACCAAGCTACAACAAGAACTCCCAACCATGCCTTTGCATCCCATGCACCTACCACGGGTATCCCAGCACCCGAAGCCATCGCTCACACTGCCAATGTCCAAGAAAGCCAGGGTAATCCAACAGAGCCAATTCTAGCACAAGCCTCCAACACCCCTCTTTATCAGACCGAGGCTCCCTTTGAGTTTGAGGGTGACCCAACTGCACTCAAGGTCAATAAACTAGAAAAGTTATTCAAGAGGGCACAAGGGGTTAACTCCATTCCAGACATAGTGGACGAGTATACTGATTCTGCAGTTACATTGCCAGATCGGTTTAAAATGCCACACATTGATCGATTCGACAGCTTTGGAGATCCAATGGTCCACTTGCATCTATTTTCTGATATCTAACAGGCGATGGGCTTGACTAGACTACAAAAGCTGTCTCTCTTTGGTCGCACCATGTCTGGTATAGCAGCCATTTGGTACGCTAAGTTAGAAGACTCTGTCAAACAGAATTGGAAGGAGATGGCCAAGGCCTTCATTGCTCAGTATTCGTACAATACTCAAATCGAGGTCACAACTTGTGATCTCGAGGCAACACACCAAGAGCTGCAGGAGGGTTTCTCTAAATTTGTGACAAGATGGAGAGCTAAAGTCTCGATGATGACCACGAGCCCTTCTAAGAATGATCGATCGATAGTTGTTCTAATCTACATGGCAAGTTGTCGGAAAAATGATTATCCTACCTCTATTCACATTTACAAAACTTCATGAAATAGGAGTGCAAATCGAAGACGCCATGAAGCAAGGGCTTATTATAGATGAGAAGAAGCTTCAAAAAGGCCGCTTGTTCATAGCCCAATGTCACGGTGGTAGCACAACCGAAGGCCATCGATGTAAGCGTTGTCACTACAACCAAAGACCTCGAACCCTTTGCCAATACAAGCTCACAAACACCGTCCAACCCTACCCGATCCCAGAGGACTTTCAACCAACTTTACATGACCCTGTCTCAAGCCATGAAAGTGCTAGTCAAGAAAGGGCACCTCAAACCCTTAGAACCCCGCCCATTGCCTGATCCTCTTCCACCCAACACAACCCCGCAAAATACTGTGCATTTCACCAATAGCATGGTCATGATACCGACCAATGCTTTTGATTGCATCATGAGATTCAGGATCTCATTGACAACAAGGTGATCACTCCATCTCAAAAACCAAACGTGACCCCAAATCCACTCCCAGCCAATAACCAAGTTCCCCCACCTCGAAATCTCAACCTGATCCATACACTGGATGCCCCTTATGACCCCAGCGTATATATTACTCACTCCCACCTATGAAAATCGACGTTGTTCATTCCGAAAAGCACAGATCTGTGCATGATGGACACGTCCAACCCTCAACCCAAGCTTGTGGTGATGAGACTTATAGTGGAAAGGGAGTCAACCTTGGAGGAAGGTACTAGGACGTTGCCAGAGTGTCCTTAGGACTTACCTAATAAGGTATATGATCCAAGTTGCTACATTGTGTCGACTGGTCAAATCAAGCCTGAATTGGTGCTGCCAGACATCAATGTGGTCAGGGAAGATGGCCCGAGCCAAGGGTTGGATGATTTGGAAAAACTCGAGGAGGATTTGGACAACCTGCAGTTCTTTGATGAGGAAGATCAGGGAGATGTGCAGATCGGGTGGTTCGACCTAAATGGATCAACTGACAACACTGGATTGCTGAGTGATGAGCCAGACAAGGAAGAAGAAACTAGAATGAAAGTAGAAGGAAAGGGAGAAAAGAGAGCTATAGTAGCCGGAAGGGTTGATGAAAAAGAAAAGCTGTCGAAGGCCGATAGTGTGGAAAACCCAGCCCCTGAAGTGGGCGCTATGAACACTGGAGATACCAAACAGGAAGCTGCAATGAGGTAGTTTGAACGAGAAATGATTGAGGATAGCCGGGAAACTGTAAATTCACAACACCCTGTGGGGGATACCTATGATGTGAAGGTGATACAAGCATAGCCAGGCAACTATTTCTCAACTGTTGAGAGCGAATGGTGGGACAATGATGATCTGCATCTAGCCCACACCGATGAAGACTAGGGCGATTCCCTTCCAGACAATACATGGTATGCTGAAGAAATAGACCATCTGACGAGAAGTGGGTGGTATTTTAAGCCACCGCACCTGAATCAAGCAGAGGCGTCTGGAAAGAATGAAGTGTCACGATCCGAACCCGTCTAGAAAGAATGAAGTCTCCAAGGGTTAAGGACATAACCAGCCAGTAATCATGAGATTACCTACGGCCTCAAACCAAATTGGACGTAACTCGTCAGAGTAAAGGGGCCAAACAGAAGCAAAATTTTAAACTTTGTCCATAGAGCTATGCTTACATGGCACATCATAACAAACCATTCACATACATGTTAATAACTCACTTCAGAAGATATAGTAGCATAAGGTTCTGTACAGACATGATCATTTAAGTCTAAGTCAACCCATGAAAACTATATACAACAGATTCAAAGTCTTCGCCAACATGACAAAATATAATTACATAACAACAGGCGAAGACGAGTCCCGTGCGTGAGACGCAAGGGCTGACTCTTCAAAACCTTGGTTGTTCCACATAGAATTCACTGAGGCTGGGTCTGGACCTCTCTTGGCTCACCTACAAACACATGAATGAGCATGAGCGAAAGCCCAGCGAATAATATCAAATAAAGGAGATACATTGGAACAATATACGTCGAATGGCCTTAGGCCCAATTCATATTTCTATCTAATACACACATATATTCATACGTAGGTCAAATAACTGCGGTTCCAAACACATCGGACAGCCTCGGGCCCAATCTATTCATGTCAAACTGGCCTTTGGCGCACTTGTCTTTTGTTCATGTTAAACTGGCCTTCGGCCCATTCATACTTTTCATGTCAACTTGGCCTTTGACCCATTCATACTTTCATGTCAAATTGGCTTTTGGCCCATTCGTTCTATCATTCAGATCATCGGCCTCTAGCCCATTCATTCATTCACGCTAAACTCATCGCTCGCCCATTCATTCTATCATTCAGATCATCGCCTCGCCCATTCATTCATTCGTGTCAACTCATAACTCGCCTTCCTCGCCCATTCATATTTTCGTTCATGTCAGACTGGCCTTTAGCCCAATCATTCTTTCATGTCAAACATTTGTCCACCATTCAAATTAACAAAATTATAAGACTTACATGGAAGTAAGCAATTGGACAAACAACATATATCTTTATTAAGATATTACTCACAGTGATCGGCTGGATGATTTGCCCTAGAGCTTGACCCTACATATTACATAACACACAAGGGTCACAAACGATTCAATCCATTCCTTAATTCACATATTCCTCTTTAGGCCTCATTCTCATCCTTTTAACTCATTTACATTGCTCAATGTATGCTTAAGAGTGTTTAGAAGTGAAAGAGAACAGAAAACGAAACACATAATGCATTTTCAAAATTTCATAAACAGGGGTCCTCGCTCGAGCGTGGACTCCCCCGCTCGAGCGGACCCATGAGGCCTGCAAAAGTACTGGTTAGGTCATTTTTACGCTCGATCATGAATTCTGGCGCTCGAGCGAAAGGTCTCACCACATAGCTCCCCGCTCGAGCGTGAACTTCCCCGCTTGAGCGGAACTCATGTCTCTGTAAAAATCGAAGCTCATATTTTACGCACGAGCGGCGGTCCTCCCGCTCGAGCGGACATCAAATTTTCTGGATTTTCCAGAACTTGTTCTTGAGCTTCAACTTGATTTTCAAAGGCTCTAAACACATGGTTTTGGCTCAAACTTCACATAAACATGTACTAACATGGTACAAACACTAAATTACAACACAATGGAGCTCAATTTCACAAATTACTTACATGCATGACTCAAATTAACCCAAACTCATCACCAACTTATTAAATTCAAACATTCAAAACTCACACCTCCATGATTTGCACATGCATGTGAGGGATACTTATTATTTCCAACTTAATTGATGAAAAGATGATCAAATACATGGATTTCAACCAAAATTCAACATGGATTACACACTTTATGCTCAAACATGGAAATTTATAGCAATTTCTTACATGCATGTGTTCCATGACTTCCAATTCTTCAAGACCAACTCATTTTCATCATGATGAATTCATTTTATGTTCTTTATCATCATTCAACTTTGAATTCACAAAGTTACAAGCTAATATTCATAAATTCACTCACCTAGGAGCTTCAAACACCCAAGCTCTAGCTAATTCTTGAGTTTAATCTTCAAGATTTTCACAAACTTGAGCCAAACACAATTCTCCTCCTTTCTCCCTCTCTAGCTGACCCTCTCTCTATTTCTTAGAGTCAAAAATCAGCCAAATTGAATTAAAGAGAGAATTTGAGTGAAAGTGGCCCACTAAATAAGCTCCTTTAATAAAAATTCTTAATATTTAAATAATTGAGCACTAACTCATTAATTTAATCTAATTAATTTGATCCATATCAATTTTCAATTAAATTTCACCATAGGCTCTAAAAATTATGCCAATCACAATGGCGCAATCAATTTCGATTTTTGTGGCCGATAGGGCCTTCAATTTAATTCCCAAAGCAGGTAATTCAACAGATATTCCTACGGTGAATAGTTAGAAATTCAAAACCACATATTTTCACATAATGGCACACAAAATCATATCAAACACATAATCACATTCGTAATAAGGACCAATTAACATAATACGGAACAGGGTTATCATACGAAGAGGCCGAGAAACAGAAGAAGAAACAATTAGAAGCAGAAGCAGTATTAAAACAGCTCAAGAAAATTCAAGCTGACATCTCCATCTAGGGTCTTCTCATGGCCTCACGAGTACACTGACAGGCAGTATTGTCGGCAATGGACAAGGCTAAATTGTCCATTGACACCATGCCTGAGCAGTTGGTAGGTTTGGTGTTTCCAAGTGGTACCAGGCCAACTCTTATCTTCTCTGACAAAAAGCTGCCACTGGAAACCTCAGCTCATAACAAACCGTTGTACATATCTGTAAAATGCAGGGAGAAATGGGTGCCGGTGGTGTTGGTAGATACCGGTTCGGCCATTAATGTCTGTCCTTCTCTCACCGCCTATGCAATTGGCCTCAAACTAGCGAACTTTGTTCCCACAGCCCAAGTGATTCGGGCATATGATAACACGAGTAGATAGGTCATAGGCACAGTGCAAGTCAAAGTCTAGATGGGCCCAACTGAGCAAGGGGTCGAGTTTCATGTCTTGAATGTGCTGGCTACCTTCAATTTGCTGTTAGGAAGGCCCTGGTTGCACTATGTGAAGGCTGTCTCTTCCATTATCCATCAAATATTGAAGTATCCTCATGGGGGAGGAGTGGCAATTATTTTTGGGAATTCATCCATCCATCTGCCTCTAGAGGTAACTACGACAGTGTTAGAGATCGACCATGGCAACGAGGACGTGTTCCTTTTGGGATTCACTCTAGCTGAAGCCCGGATAGTACAAACCATTCTGGCCATAGACGAAGGCATGTACGTCAGCTCCCAGTCCATCTATTTCATGTACAAACTACAGCACATTCTAGGAATGGGACTCGGAAGGATTGGTTGAAAAGGTGTTGCAGCATTAGCAGATGTACCACACAACCCGCATGCCTTTGGACTAGGCTATGTACCCATCAAAGTGGACTAGATTAGAAAAGGGAAAGAAATGAGAGGCAGAGCCAAGGCTAAGCAAGCTAGAAAACACTATGAACTCATCCACAGGCCAATCCAGGGGACACTGAATCGTCGTTTTGTTTGGGAAGGGGAGGATTTCCCTTTTTGTGGCTTTCCCGAGCCATCGGTGAATTCCTCAAAGCAACATGTTCCTAAGTTCGAGATCTTCTTTGATCTGCAGCTGCAGGACAGTGATGATGAGGAAAGGGCTAAACCAAGTATCAAAGCTGAACAAAACATGGAAGGTGACTCAGATGGTAGTGAACTTGGATTAGGGGCATCACTGGCTAGTGTCCTGACAGATCCTACGACCGACCTAGAGAACTTGGGGGATAAACTTACTGTCTCCTTGATCGGGAAAGAATTGGGTGTGAGCCCAACTAGTGGCATTTTGGATGCATCAAGGGCACCACATCTTTGCTGGCAGCTGGAAGAAGGCTATATGTCCAGTTTTGAATCGGGTGATGAGCCAGAATCTAATTCCACTGAGTCTGTGGGGTCGGGATCAGATTCAAGTTCTTCTGAGTCTGAGTCTGGTATTTTTTGGGGGTGGTAACCGGATATGAAAGTTCTGTCTAGGTTTTCATTCAGCTTTTCTTTTGAATCTGTAACTGAAGATCTGGACCTTTTGAATGAGAACTATGCAGATTCTATGTACTTTTCTATGCCATTAGTTTATTGTATTGATCAAGATTTTCAGAATTTTAATGAAAACGAAGGGGAAAAATTCCTCTGGCTTTGAAAAACTTGATTAAGTGAGAAAAAGAGAGCTTTGCTAAACCCTGTGATGATGAAATCATTGCCATTAATGTGGGTACTGAGAAGGATCCGCGCCTGGTCCAGATCGGGTCCACGTTGTCTTCCGAGCAGCGCGAGCATTTAATCGCTTTGTTAAAAGATTTCAAAGATGTTTTCGCGTGGTCCTACATAGACATGCCTAGAATCGTTCCTGAGATTATACAACATCGTATCCCTCTTAACCCCGAGGCCTGGCCAGTTAAGCAAAAGCTGCATAGAATTCGTATAGTTTGGGTGTTGAAAATCAAGGAAGAGGTCACCAAGCAGATCAAGGCAAGTTTCTTGTTAGTATCTAAGTATCTGACTTGGTTGGCCAATATGGTCAACATATCAGCTACAGTGTGTGTATCAGATACAAGCATAGTATGCAGAATGAGCGTCACGTAGAAACTAGATACAGTATGAGTACAGTGTGCCAATGTAGTGCATCAATGTAGTTTGGGGAAGACTACAGTGGAAGTGCCAATGTATCAGTGGGAATGTGATAGTGTGGTACACAATATTGTCAGGTGACATTGAAATGCATGCTGAAATAGAGGAAACTACCTGAATACCGTGGAGACCAAGCAACGTCTCTCTCCTCTGCACCATGCCAATCAGAGAAGCAACTAGCTCGAGGAGGCTCTTTGTATTCTCCGTGGGTGCCTGTAAGTGTATTTGAATGATCAATTTCTAGAATAATTAATATCTGAAATGGAAGATATGGGGTGCAAATTGTAAAGTGTGGTCCATACCTGAGGTGTGCCTCTCTGACATATCCATGCCATGCCTCTGCCGGCTTGATCGGAATCTGGTAGACTGTCTCGGTCGGCCGCCAACATGTAAGCACAGTAGAGATCTCCGGACAACTAGTAACCTGCCCAACGGGAAAGGCCCCTCTAGTATCGGCCCCGATCGCCTAAGTCGCCTCACGTGCCACGGGAATACCTGCTGCCTCGTCTCCACGAACGCTGGTCAAGGGGGGCATGCGATGAGTTTGAATGAATGTCGCGTAGTCATCCTCCGCTCTAAAGAAGTCAGCATCTAGGGCCACCATGAATTGGATAATCGCCTCAACTGGAAGGCTATCTGTTGTACTCATGAACGCTAGATGTGGCATAGAAAAACTAGATCAGGCGAGCCTATGGCCTGGTGTACAAACTACTTACTCAAGACCCAAGCCTGGTAAACTGGGCCGTCTAGTAAAATCTGGAATCGAGATATAGCCCAAGCCCCGGCGTACTGGGCCCTCACCCCAGCTGGCATCATCGCCTAGGGTTGCCACATGATCTACAAATAGAGAATGTACAGATTGTTAGCTGTCGTTAGATGTCGAAATATGAATCAGAGTAGTAGTAATGCAAAAATGACTATGAGTTTTAGGTTACCTCGTCGGCAGCCACCGTGTCGAAGTATCAACGATAGAAGGTGAAAGTCATATCATCACGGCTCCAACGCCGGCACCGGCCATCATACCGTTGTGAGAAAGGCATAACGGGGCAATCTCATCCACTGGCTCTGGAGCCAAAGTCGGGAAAGAGGTATAAACCCATAACTGTAAGGAAAGGTTAGAAGTGTTACCAACAATGTATGAACAGATACAAAAAGTGCAAAGAAAAAAGCACAATGTATGAACAGATACAGAAAGTGCAAAGTAGAAAGTGCAGTGCTTAAACAGATATTGAATAGAGATAAAGTAGGAAATGTGTTGTAGAAAGCATAAGTGCAAAAGTAGAAAGGTGTAGTGCATACCTTCCAGGCTCTCCAGTAGCCTCTGACCCGTTCTCCCCTCATGCGGCAAGTGGAACTCATGTAGCCATAGAGTATGGCATGGCCAGCTCCACCCCAGTCGTAGAGTCAGACTCGGGGCAACGTCACGAGGGTGCTCAGTAAGTATAAACCTACAGTGTTTCACCTGGTCGCGAACAAGGTAGCACCGAGAAGAAACATCAAGAAGCCCCAAGCATACTGCTCTACCTCCTCTAGTGTCTCGGGCTCACTCCCGCGAAAGTGCTCAGAGAAATAGTTGTATCTCACCATCACTGGTCTGGATAGAGGTAGGGCCGCTCAAACAAGTAGATCCAAGCCGCTTCCCACTCGCCCATGTCCATGTCGAAGGGGATCAGATCACTCCCTACTCCTAAGCCTATGATCATAGAGAAATCGTAGGGAGTCATCATCATCTCTCCAGCGGAAGAGAGGTGTAAAGAGTTGGTGGTGTCCCACCACCTCTCCACTACTGCTCCGAGAAGAGCTCAGCTCGCTATGTGTCATGAAAGTCCAGAGCAGAATAGGCCAAAATCAACATTGTCAACAAGGTCGCGGACCTCTGGAGGGAGCTCATAATACCAGTCTCTTGCTGTCGCCGCCCGATACCCCCTGTAAGAATGGGGTCCCCTTATGGTAGAGAAAAAGTAAAGCAGATAAAAGACAGTAACAAAAGACCATTCAGATAAAAGGCAATGCAAGAAATACAGTTTAAGGAAAGGCAGAAAAGCATAAAAATAGAGTTCGTACCTCGGTAGCGCTGAAGAAGAGATAGAAGTCTGGCTCTCTCAGTAGAACGTCCTCTGGTATGCCGCCAGCAAAATTGCCGAAATGCCTGATACCTCTAGGCGGTAGTATGTGCGTGCGAGTATGAGAAGTCATCAGATCAAAAGGCCGTATCCCCAGTGGTAGTGGCTCAGGCTCGAGTCCTGGAGCAAACTTTGCCTCAAGGTCAGCCGCAATGCCCTCTGCTGTCTAGCCGGCCTCGGCGACTGCTGGCTCCTTAATCTCGACAGGCAATGATAGTGGAGGTGGAACCTCAGGAGGAGCACCATTGTGTAGAACATCGTTCGCCATCTGGAAAAGGGTGGAAAATGAGGAAAAATGGAGAAAAGAGGGAGAATTTGGAAAAAGTCAACCCTAGGAGAGAGAAAATTGGAGAAAAAGTCAAAACCCGGGAAAGTTCACAAAACCTTAGAGAAACTCGAGGGGAACAAGCCTAAAGTGGTGAAAACTCAAGAAAAGTGTCGAAAACAAAATATGATCGATTCAAAGTGTAGAGAATCAAGGGTGTTTTACGAATAAAGTTTGCGTGGGGCGTTGGAAAATGCATATAAAGCATGGATCTAGAGAGAGGAAGCACCTAGAGAGAGAGCAAAGGTGATTTCGAGCTAGAAGGTGTGTGAAAAGTGAAGCCTTGGTGTGTATTTAAAGAGACCCGAAGCAAAATGGCTGATTTTCCCCCGAAGGTGCACGAGTGGCTGGCAAGCCACATTAGTGGGTGGCTGGACTTACTAGTGGATGGCAGGTGGCCGGCAGCCTTCACTTGTGGCCGGCAGGTGGACGGTGATCCTCATTTGTGCCCTAGTGCTGTTTTGTGCCTCTATTCCCCGAGCAGTGTATGGGAGGTTCTTTTTTGTTTGGGTCCAGATTGATTCTTAGGGAGCTCGAAACTGCGTTCTAGTACGTGAGTGTGCCCCACTTGCCAATATGAATAAGGTGTATCCTTTTTGAGCATGTTGCTAAGTCTCCGAGGGGTAAATCGAAGGTTGTCGCCGAACATCATTTTTTTCGTTCTATCAAAGTACATATTTGTTCTTTTCTATTCCATCGAATATGTGTTTTCACATATATTTATGTTGCACACGTGTCTCATTCACGATTCATGCATAGAATATGCTTTCAATTTTGGCATAGAGCATGCTTTCAATTACCAACATACGTTGGTTGTCTATCTTGTATGGAATATGCATTGTCCCTGTATTGATTTGTAATCTTGTTCATTTTGTGCATCTATTGCACTTGTTCACTTTGTGCATCTATTACACTTTCATTTCATTTTGTATTTATTGTATGGTCTCGTACTTTTGCTCTTGCACTTGTTCACTTTGTGCATCTATCGCACACTTTCATTTCATTTTGTATTTATTGTATGGTCTCGTACTTTTGCTCTTATCTTAGGACGCGTGAAATGCGACCACAAGCGGTTTTTCTCCTCTTCTCATGATTTCAATGTAATTAGAGTATATTGGGACGCGTGAAACGCGACCCTGAGTGGTTTTTCTCCTCTTCTCACGTTTTTAGCATCATTAAAGTATCTCAGGATGCGTGAAACGCAGCCCTGAGTGAGTTTTATCTCGGGAAGCGTGAAACGCCACCCCAAGTGATTTTTCTCATCTTCTCATGATTTTAGCATGATTAGAGTATCTCAAGTCACGTGAAATGTGACCCCATGTGATTTTTCTCATCTTCTCATGATTTTAGCGTGATTAGAGTATCTCAAGTTGCGTGAAACACGACCCTGAGTGGTTTTTCTTCACTTCTCATGATTTCAACATGATTAAAGTATCTCAGGACGCGTAAAATGCGGCCCTAAGAGGGTTTTATCTCGGGCTACATGAAACACGACCCTGTGCAGTTTTTCTCCTCTTTTCACAATTTCAACGTGATCAGAGTATCTTAGGGCCTGTGAAACGCGACCCTAAACGGTTTTCTTTTTTATCTCGGGACTCGTGAAATGTGACCTTGAGCAATTTTCATCTCGGGATGCATGAAACGCGACCCTGAGCGGTGTTTTCTTTCCTTCTCTCACGTTTTGGCGTGGTTAGAGTGTGTTTTAGATCCTTTTTCATGGAACCTGTGTTGGTTTTAAGCTTGAAGCTACTCATTCATATGTTGTTATCTTGTTATTGCTTATTGCATCACCTTGCATGATCATGAGTTTTCAAAATAGCTGGCTTCGCAAAATGTGTCAGTCTAGCTTCAAAGTATCTTTGTGCATATCATTTGCATCTTGCCCTAGAACTGCGCTGGTTTGATTCCTTGCAAAGGGATACGTAGGCAACTTGCGAGCGCAACCATTTAATTTATGTCTTGATTGTTTGCCCAAGTCTTACGGCCTTGTCAAAATGGGTCGTCTTCGAGCTTTGACATTCACTCATGTTATTTCATGACTTCGAGTTCTGTCAAAGAGGGGCAACTATAAACACCCCATTTTTTACCGCCCTTATGACTTGGGTGTCACCGCTTGCACATTTGTATATGCTTGTCAAGTGCTTGAAGTCCTCAGCAAAATGCCATAGCTTTTAGCCTTCAAACCCTACAAACCTTTTGCCTTGTTTTGGACCAGAACCACAGTTTTTCAACCTAAAAACCCTGGGACCTGCAGGCGCACTAGTGTGGGCCACCGGCCACCAATGTGGGTTGCCGGCCAACATTAGTGGCCTACTGGCCACTTGTGTGTTTTTGTACATATTTACGCCAACTGTGCCAACTGTTTCCACAGGTGCATGCATCTGTGCACCTGTGTATGTATGAATATTTCTGAGGGAGTTTCATGTTTTTCTATAAATAGAAAACCTCCCCTTCCATTTTTGAGGGTTGAAAATTTTGGATCAAAAATATTTCTCTCTGTCTCTTGTAAATCCTTAAGCCTTTGCCTATATACTCTAAACCAAACCTTGTGGTATTTGTGCTGAGGCACTTTTGAGCTTACTTTGAGCTCTTAAGGATGTGTAAGTGTTGGTTTGTCACTTAAAAAGGGTTCTCCTCTTCAAAAGGTATAAGTCTTGACTTGTTTCTTTGATTTACTTGCTATTTTTTCTACTATTTTTGGGCTATTTATACTTTGTATTTTTGGGCTGAAACTTGTAATTTAAGACCATTAAGGGTGGACAGGTGGATCACCCTTCTTTGCACCTTACTTCTCAAGCCTTTGCCCTTGTGTTTCGCACATTTTTGAGCTTTTTAATATTAAATCTCAAAGGTTTTTCAAAAGCTAAAGCCATGTTTTGAAGTCTAAAAAATGGAAGGGGTAGCCTCCCCTCCTTGTGCTTGTTTACTAGCTTAACTTGCTCCATGTTGTCGTTTACTCCTTTTGCTCTTTTGCCTTCAATTCCATCACTGTTTTTAGGTATTTTAGGATTGTTTTAGTGTGCTTGTTCCATTTATGCCCTGTATTGCATGCTTGTAGTGTAATGGTCCTCATAGGTTTAGAGGTTTAGGCCTTAGCCACCAACCTATTTAAGTTGATAGCATTTATTTCTTATTTTCCATACTTGTGTTCACCTCTAATCACTTCTGCAACCTCCCTCATTTCTTGGATTTTTCTTTGTTTTGAAAGTTGTTTCAAACCAAGTGTTTGTTTAAGAATGAGATTGAGGTATTGTGCTTAATGGTTTAATCCTTTTGGGGGTTCAATACCAACGACATGGTGTCTCTCTCATGCCCAAAACAACTCTTTGATTAATATTTCTTTCGATTAGAGGACTTAAAGATCACTATTGGACTTAATGAACTAATGAACGGTTGGTAATTAAAATAAAGTAATAAAATTGGGACTAAAAATGATGCAAGATAATAAGTAATTTGGTGTTCAATCGGACGTTAATTGAACACATGGAAACTTGAGGCATTTCATACTTGCTAGTAATGAAATGGTTCAAGTTTCCATGGTCAACCACTTCTCTTGATCAATCCATGATAAGGAGGAGGTTTGATAGTTTTTTATTGTGCATTTATTAAATTGTACACCTTGGTTCATAGGCCATCATGCAATGAAATTGCATCGATTGATGGCATGCGAATTGAGCTTGCCATTCCTTTGAGTTGTTTGATAATAAGGAGGGGTAAGGTGTACAAACATCCCCCGAGGATGCTCTGTTTGTGTTCTATTTGTCCTCTGCTACAGTAGGAGGAACCAAGCTTCAGTGGTCAGACAGCCACTTTTTCTGGCCTGTAGGCCACTTCTTTTGGACGGCAGGCTACCATTTGTGGCCAATCGGCCACTACACCTGGCCTGCCGGCCACTTTTTTCAAACTAAGCAGCAACTTTTTGGAACAGAACAGAGTAGAGGTTGAGGTGAAAAAATGTTCTAATTGTGTAACAAAAGCATTCTGGCAGCAAAATAGTGGGCCTTTTGGGTGGAAATCCGTGCATACATAAGCATTTACCTTACTTATCGAGGCCCGTTCGCTTGTGGACTTGTAATAACTAGGTAGCTAGCTCATTTGGTGTTGTAAATTAACTCACTTTGTGTTGTAATTATTAATTAGTTAGAATAGCTAGTTAATTTGCGTTGTAATTAACTAACTATTACAACAATAAATTTAACCAACCATTCTAGCTAATTAAAGAATTAGTAATTAGTTTAGATAGTTAGTTTATTCAGACCCTCCTATGCAAGGGCACAATTGTAATAATGTGTATGTCTTCTAACCCCACGTCTTTCTCTATTTTATTTAACTGCTTATGATGTTTAGTTTAGGGCATCATGTTTTGTTTAGCATCTCTCATGCCTTGCATCCATAGTCTTGCATGCATTGAGCTCAGCACATCATTCTAACTCGCATTGTTAGTTAAACACTTCTTTGAATATGTGCTTAGACCGTATGCTATCAAATTGATTCATATGCCATATTAATAGCCGAGCCTAATTGCATATCGCATGTGTTGCATTAGTCACATTGCATAGTTAGGATCACGTATTTTTCTAACTCTGTCATCTTTTTTGGCTTGAAGTACTTGGTGAGCTTTTATTTGTTTTAGCATATCGCATGAGTGTGGTTTTTACCTTGTCAAAGCATGTTCACCATGAGGCTAAATGCTTAAGTGATAAACAGTTTAAATGCCTATGGATGAAGGCTAGTTGCTTGAATTGGGATAGTTTGATTAGTGTACATTTGAGCCCACTTTTTCAAGTGGCACATTCACAAACTCTTTTCAAAAACAAACATGAAATCAAATGTTCCAATTTTTGCAAATTAGTCTATACTTGTGTGCGTCACATAGTAAGTTAACCTAATAAAATCGGAACAAGAGCATATAATGTAAATAAGATTCACATCATGATTAGTAGAGGCCGATCTTTAATCGGGTGAGTGGGGTGCTCAGTTCAGGACCTTTCCCTCTCATACCTAAGTTCCCGAGCTGAGATAATCTTGGTGATGATGGACACGTAGCTTTTGGCACGAGTCATGGGTTTCCTAAATTTCCTAAAAATATTTAGATGGCGACTATGTAATCTGGCAAAGAAGTCCATTTTGGCATTTTTGATTCAAAATCGATTTTCCAAAAAAATTGTCGAATTTGGACTTTTTTGAGTTTGTCTATTTCACATTGCACTTGTGGAATCAGATTTAGAACCATGGGAGTCTGAACTATAGGGCTAGTCATATCCGAAAGGAGCACAAAAAGTCAAGCTACAATGGGCAACGACCATGCTTGCCAAACAAAGGGGATTGAAACAATTTAGTTAAAGATGCATGATGGAGCAATCAAAATTCTTGAAAATATTCGGTATGTACCAGATTTGACAAAGAATATCATCTTAGTAGAAGTTTAGACTCCAAAGGTTACAAACTCATCATAGAAGGTGGAGTCCTTAAAGTTGTATGAGGAGCATTTGTTGCAATGAAGGGTACTCGAAAGGGAAATTTATATTTCCTAGACAAGTCTACAGTCACAGAAAGAGTGGTTATCTCCACCAGCTCAAAGGATGATGCATTAGACACTTCCCAACTTTGGCACATACGCTTAGAGCATACTAGAGAAAAATGCTTTACAAGGGTTGGTAAAGCAATGCGTAAGCTTGAATTCTGTGAGCATTATGCACTGGGCAAGAAAACAAGAATCAAGTTTGGTACTGCCATTTATCGTACCAAAGAGATTTTGGACTATGTTCCCACAAACGTTTGGGGATATAGACTCTGGTGTACTGAATCAAAGAAAGTGGTCACTAGAAGAGATGTTACCTTTGATGAGTCTGCAATGGTAAAGTATCCAAATCCTCAAGAGAATGAGGAAGCATTGAATAAGTCAAAGTAGGTGGAGTTTGAGACTCCAGCAAAGACTGTTCAACTAGTTAATAATCTTGAAGAAGTTTCAGTTGATAGCATTGAAGAAGATTTTGAAAAGAGTTCAGATGAGAATGAGAATCTAGCTCCAGAAATCCCACAACAAATAGAATCGATTGTTACTAGTAAACCAAAGAGGATTACCAAGTAACTTGATTGGATGGCCAATAAGGTGGCCTATGCACTTCCAGTCATTGATGAGAATGTTCCATGCACTTTTAGAGAAACTGTACAGAATGCAAAAAGTGTCAAGTAGAAGGAGACTATGGACGAAGAGATCGGGTCACTCCATAAGAACTAGACTTGGGAGTTCATGCAACTTGTAAAGGGAAAGAAAGCAATTGGGTGTAAATTGGTTTACACCAAAAAATAAGGCATTCCAAGCAAAGATAGCATCAGATTCAAAGCTAGATTGGTAGCTAAATGTTATGCCCAAAAAGGGGGAATAAACTACAATAAAGTATTCTCACCTATTGTAAAGCACATGTCTATTCATGTATTACTAGCTTTGGTGGCACAGTTTGATCTCGAGCTAGCCCAACTTGATGTCAAAACTGCCTTTTTATATATAGATCTAGAAGAAGAGATATTCATGTCCCAGGCAGATGGTTTCAAAGTTGCTAGAAAGGAGGATTGGCCTTGCAAACTGAAGAAATCATTGTATGAGTTGAAGTAGTCCTCGAGATAGTGGTACAAACAATTTGATCGGTTCATGACAGAAAAGAAATACACAAGAAGCTAGTATGATCATTGTGTATATTTTTGTAAGCTTCTAGATGGTTCCTTCATCTATTTGCTCTTATATGTAGATGATATGTTGATTGCATCTAAGAGCAAGGTGGACATTGACAAACTCAAGGCACAGTTAGTAGGGGAGTTTGAAATGAAGGATTTAGGAGAACTAAACAAAATTCTTGGCATGGGGATCAAAAGAGATAGGAAGAAGGGCACAGTTTGTCTAACACAAACTCAGTATTTGAAAAAGGTGTTAGACAGATTTGGCATAAATGGGAAAACAAACGTAGTAAGTACACCATTGGCCCCTCATTTCAACCTTAATGCTTCAATGTCTCCGCACATAGAAGAAGAGCGCATGCATATGGCTCAAATTCCATATGCCAATGCAGTTCATGCATTGATGTATGCTATGGTCTATACAAGGCCTGACATCTCACATGTTATGAGTATGGTGAGCAGGTATATGCATGATACGGGGAAAGGTCACTAGCAAGCAATGAAATGGATCCTAAGGTACATACATGGCACGGTTAATCTGGGATTAAAGTTTGAGAGAGATAGCCGACTTGGACAAAATTTAGTTGGATATGTGGGCTCAAATTATGCTGGTGACTTAGATGAACGTTGATAGACTACAGGGTATTTGTTTACTCTTGCTAAAGGGTTGGTGAGTTGGAGGTCAACATTACAGCCGACAGTGGCTTTGTCTGCTACAAAGGCAGAGTATATAGCAGTGACAAAAGCTTTTAAGGAAGTTATTTGGCTACATGGGTTGATTAAGGACTTGGGTATTGTTTAGAAGCACGTTGAGGTGAACTAAGACAGTCAGAGTGCCATTTATAGAGCAAAGAACCAAGCTCGTCATTCCCGTACCAAGCACATTGATGTCTAATTCCATTTTGCTTGAGAAATTGTGAATGAAGTGGATATTTTGCCTCGGAAGATTGGTACTGCAGATAATTTGGTCAATATGCTCACAAGAGTGGTTTTTAGGATCAAGTTCTAACTCTGTTTGGACTTGGTAAACATCTCTTGGAATTGAAAACCTTTAGGTACATGGTAGTGTTGATTGATCACTATGTTAGATGCAGAATCCTCGTTAAGGTGGATATTTGTTGAATATTGGCATTGATTCACCAAATTCAACAATAGCTGCTGATTGAAAACAAAGAAGGAGCTGAAAATTTGGGTTGAAGTTGAAGATTTGGGTTGAAGCTTCAGCTGAGCTAATCAATGGTAGGGTGACTGATCTTTAGATCTTGTTGGTGGCTGACATAAATGCTGTGGGTAGCCTATCAATGGCTATGAAGATGTTGGCTCTCCCATTGCATTTATAAATGGGTAGCGAATAGACGGGGTTCAAGCGTGTCAACTAGAAGAGAGTGTAATCAGAGTGTAAGCAACATAATGAGTGTGAGTGTGAGTAGAGTGAGAGTGTTGTCTCTTCCTCCATTGTTATAATCTTTGCATTTCTCTCCATATAGTGAAATCCGCTACCCATGGACGTAGGTGCAATGTCAAACCACGTAAATCTTAAGTTTCTCTATTCTCTGTGTATTTGGTGTTCGCCTTGGTCTCATAAGCACAATAATAAGGAGTTGGTCTTGATGGTCCCAAGTAGAAAATGTAAGGACCTTGACATCATCAACAAGCACAGTAGGTAATGGTTGAGGATTTGAGCCGTCAAAGAAGTCGATTAAGTTTTGGCCACGAAGATATGGGAGAACTTTAGTTTTCTAATATAAGTAATTTGTAGGAGTGAGTTTGAGTGAAAGGAAATAGTCTGTCTTTGTGAGAGCTAGAGAGAGGGATGATGAGGCAACAGACACATTAAGCATGGGTGTGCCAGTGGATGAGGACGAAGAACTTGTAGCAGAGGCAATGATAGTTATGTGCTTGGATACCAACTTGAAACTTATAAACTTAAAAGAATTCCAGGCTTCAACACATTGCCATGTGCTGTGTATGTATTATATAGTTACACTTTCTACAAGATAAGTTTCAATAATTTACATGATAAGCTTGAGTGATATATGTGACGTAGACGCTACGGAACTATCACAATCTGATAACAGAGGATTAGTATGAGACAAAATATCCAACATGCAACACATTATGTTGGAACTATTGAATAATTACTCGTTAAATTGTTAACTAACTAATCTAAAAACTTAAATTGTTGAGAGAGGGACAACTTTGTTATCCTCCTCAAGTATGGCCGGGCTCTCCTCTATAAGAGGGCCAAACACGTGCAAATATTTTTTAATTAAGCGGGATGTGGCCAAGCTCTCCTCCATAAGAGGTGCAAATATTTTTTAATTAAGCGGGATGTGGCCAAGCTCTCCTCCATAAAAGGGCCAAACACATATAAATCTATTACCTGCTTTGATATCATATTAGATGTTGACTATCAATTCATCTAAATATTTAAGTTCACTACAACAAAATTGTCTATAATCAAGTTTGTTAGACAACGTTTATTGAAAAACGTTGTGGAAGACATAACATGAAATTAAAAGACACATGTTATCTCTCTTATACACACGCATTCAACTTCATAATGGTGCTCCATCTTTCTTAGTCTCCACTTCTCTTCCATAATTTTGTTTTCTCGCTTCATTTTTGTCTCTTCTCGTTTTCTCTCATCGTCCAAGATCTAGGGTTTTCTCTGTCTCTCCTCATTCTCCTTGAGAGATTCACCAGGTTCAATTCCGATTAGTTGTTCAGATCTAATTCTAAATCCATCAATTCTTGAATCGATTTGGTTGAAATTTCTCAATGGTTTTTTGTTTTTCTTGATTCTGATTCTAATAATTTTGCAAAGGAAGATAGACTAGTTGAGTGAAAAAAGATTGAGATCATCGGGATCAAGGCAAGGACAGGGACCGAGATCAGTCAAGTCAGAGCAAGAGGAGGAGAGGAAATAGGTTGATTCACGAGAGTAATAAAAAAGATGATGGTGAGGACATTTCGGAAAAGAGAGTGAATGATGAGGAGGACGATGACGATAACGACGGAGTCGTCACCGCAATGCCGACTAGGGTTTTAGAGCCCCTCGAGACTCGTCATGGCTACTTCGTTTCACCTGCTCGTCACTGCTACTCAGGTCCTCTCTATATATATATTCTCTCTCTCTCTCTAAAAGATGCGTCTTTCAATTTCACGTCGGGACGTACTTTGTTAGGCAGTATATCCAGGTACTTCAGCAACAACCAGATTTTGTTCACCATTTTTACAGTGAGGCCAGCACTATGCCTCGTATTGATGGGAACTCAAGAGAGACAGCCATGACAACTGGTCTTGTCTTTTTAGATTCTCTCTGTATGTTTGTGAGTGTGTGCATGTACTTGAATTTATGTATTTGAATTATAATTGATGGTAGATTTCCAACAATCAAATGATGAGAATTGGAAGTAGAGAATGGGTTTTTGTTGTTTGCCATGCAATTCTGGTATCAAATTTATTGATGTTTTGCTGAATTATATACAAATTTGTGCAAATGTCCAACAATCAAATGATGAGAAATTCACCTTTTTTTTGTTTTTTTACTTTATTGTATTGAATTTTATTCACAACAGCTATAGAATAAGGTAATTCAATGATTTTAGATGAAGAAAAAACCTTTTGGCTTAATGTGGAATCAACAATTGGATTTATCTATAGGGGGAGCCAAGGCATGATTGGTTGGGTGCATTGCCTAAAAGGAAAGTTACAATTTTCAGGTGGAGTAGGACAAGGAGTTGAGGGATTGTCGAGTTTTTTTTAGTCTTTAAATTAAATACAGTTACTTGTATAAGGTTGTGATTGTAAGAGAACTAAATTTATAAAGTTTTGCCACGCCATTGATAGTTTCTTATTTTTTTTTAGGGATCAAACCTCCATAATGGGTTCAAAACTTGTAAAATCTATTTATGTTAGCTAGACCTATCTGTAATGCTAATTTGGATAATTTTTATCATAGTTTTCATAGAAAAAAAAGTCCGCAAACAGTTTATTCATTACTTTTGATTCTTTCACCCTTCATAGTAACCAGGCTTTAAAAACTCTGAATTTTGAGTATTACAAATATTCTTGGTGTTTGCTTATCTGTTATATGAGCTTAATGTTCTCTTGCTCTTCACACACACTAGTTCTTATATTCGCTTATTCTACATTAATAATTGCAATAGGCACTTGTTTGGATAAGATAATAATGGCTAGTCCATGCAAACCATAGGCACTAGGCAGCAGGAAGGACCTACTTGTAATAAAATAAAGAATCACTCTCTTAATTATAAAGTTGCAGCCATAGAGTGAGATGTAAAATACGCATGTACCTTGTTGATATCGGGTGTAATCTTCAATGTTATGTACTTGTCTAGGTAAGACCTACAGATGCTTTTGCTATGACAATTTCTCTGTTTTAATTCTACTTTAAGTTTCTATGTCATAATTTCATTGTTTTCTCTAGAAGGTAAATGAGATGTGGGTAGGTTTGGGCTATTAAGACACGCATGACATCTACTAGAGGTGAGCTCTTCTTTTTGACTCTTGTGCAGCTAGATATTTGTAACACTATTTGATATGAATCTATTTCTTGTTGCATTTCATTTGTATTTGGTTTCACTTTGCTTATAGTTATATTGGCTAAGAATTTTTAGTAACTTACCTTGGTTGTTTTCCAGAACGATCATCATCCATCCAAGTTAGTGGTAGAGACTCCATGTGAGCTACTAAGGTATTTGATCTTGTAAGATAGAGTGTTCTTTCTTATATATGTTTTTTTTAAAAAAAAGTTGTTGCTTATGTTCTACTAGTTTCTTGTAAAAAAATAAAAATAAAAATAAAAACTTGAGAAGTTTCCTGTAGAAATAGAAAAAGAAAATAAAGTCAAAATAAATCTTCTTGTTATTCATTCCTTTTAGGCTATTCCATATATATTATGAGTGCAGCTGTTGGTTGATATTATGAGTGTAGACTGTCCATGACACAGGAGGCTTCATATCAGTTTTCATGTTTTTGTTTTTAACTTAATATCCGGACTTGCTAATAGTGTGCTAGTCTATTCCGTACTGGTTCACGATTTCTGTATGTAGTCACTTCATGTGCGCGCACACACATACACACTACAGCGAACCAAAAGAAGTTATGTAGATTTTCCAACCATTCAAGTTTATTGAAGTTATGTTAATAGAATTAATTGTTAACTGATTTAGCTATTAGTTGTAGATTTTCTGATTGTAAAATTGATTCAAGTATTGATTTTCTTTTATTAGACCTGAATGGCAACTGTATTTTGCAATTTCCATGTATTAGAACCTCTACAATGCTAATTATATATTTTTTGTAACAATCATAATCACTTCAATTGAACCATACATACCACACTAGAAAAATGTTGCTTTGGATGATGTTTTGTTACATGTATTGATTTACTAATTTTGTAGCCCTTAGAATATAATGGGTCGATTAAGTTGTTGAGCATCGCTCTGTTTGTTTTCACTTGTAAAACAAGTTAATTTTAGCTTTAATAAAAATTGTTTATCAAGATACTGATGAAATTTTGAAATGACTTGTGGCCTGGCCAAATTGATTTGTCTATAGTTTTTCCTTGCTCAGTAACGAAAGTGGAGGACTGTGCAAATACAATAGCATATACAAAACATGTAACCCATATTGGAACCAACTTTAGAAGTGACTTCTGTGCTTCAGAATTTATTGAATTTTACCTCTTTCCAGTAACCTTAACTAGTTTTTACTATCTGATTTTCCTCATCTTTGGATTTCTGTGAGAGAGAGAGATGGTGTAGAGAGAGTGGATGTGGGTAGTTCTTCAGCTGAGTTACCTCTTGTTGTTACAGAGTTGTAATTGACAATAATACTCGCAAGGATGCAACTATTATCCAGGTATGACCTAAGCCTTCGCTCTCTGATGATATGGTTAGCAAGGTTTCTAAAAATTGAGGTTGAAAATTATTTGGTTTTGCTTTGGTTGGTCTATTTGCTTTTCTACGTTCTCATTATAGATGGTGCATCTTATTTAGGTTGATAGTGTCAACAAGCATGGGATTCTCTTGGAAGTTGTCCAAGTTCTTACTGATTTGAACCTCGTTATGACATTTTCCTCAAAACACTACTTTACACCATGTATCTATTACACATCAATCAACATTCATTTTCTTTTTCACTTCCTTCAGCACTCGTTGAATTAAACACTATTAGAACATTTAATATTTACTATTCATCTTTGACTATATAACACTACTTCATTTATTGTTTTGTCAGTCACTAAGATTTCAAAATATTAGTTATTCGTCTCTGTAGTTCGTTGAACATTATTTTGATGGTTGTTTTGACACTGTTTATCGTACTCATCTTGTTGTTTTGACATGTACAATTGATAGGTACAACACCATTGGTGTATCTTAACAATATCGCTGATGGTTGTGTTGGTCGTATTGCTCGTATTGCTACCAAACTAGAGACGATGGAACCCTGCTCTAGTGTCAAAGACAGGTAGTTGGATATTTTTGTTCTTTTTTTTTTTAGTAATCTTAATCTCCATCTTGTATCATAATTTTAGAATTATATATATTATGGGACTTTGCTTATAGATTTTGATATGCTAAATCATGCTTGGCATGCAGGATTGGGTATAGCATGATACAAGATGCACAGGAGGCATCATTAGGCCCAGTGAGGTTAGTCCAAATGTATCATCTTCTATCATATAGACATGTATTTGAAAATGTGACTATCATTGCTATTTCACAAAACCATGGTTTCAAAAATGGGAAGTTCATTTGATTAATTGCATAGAAGAATGTGCCTTCATATGAACTGTATTAAGTCGCTGCAGATAAAGGGAATTATTAATTTGCTGCAAACATGCTTGTACACTTTGCTTGTTCCTTCTACAATGTTCATGTGAGCCTGAAAAACTTTCCTTTATTTCCTTTGTTATCACTTATCAGCATATGTTGGTAGCTAATTGGATAGATTAATTATTTGATAGATATCATCTGTTTAGGTCCATTATGAGACCAATACACCAGAGATCTGGAAAGGCATGGGTGGGAAAGTTAATGCCTTTGTTTCTGGAATAGGCACGGGTGGCATAATTACAGGTGTTGGGATGTATCTTAAAGAGCAAAACCCTGAGATTAAGCTTAGATATTTTTCATTCTCTGATTTTGGAAAAGTAAAGTTTAATGAACTCCTCTCTCTCTCTCTCTCTCTCTCTCTCTCTCAATGGGATTTACAAACTTCTTTCTGAAGGAGATGGGATTCTGGTTAGTGGCTAATCTCTGCCTTTTTTCTTTTGGGTTATTAATCTTTGCCTTCTTTTTGGGAAAAATTCATATTTTACTCGAGCTTCATAAATATTACTTAAAGGAGGTCTCAAGGTTTCTCCGTCTTCTAATTTTTTGTGTGTCCTATTGGTTTGCATCTTCAACCGTTTTTAGTTTCCACGGTAGGTTTTGTTTTCCAAAGGTTGGCATCACAACATCTATTTCATCGCTGGTTTTGTTTGCTATTGTTCTTGGAACACGGAATTTTTTATTTTATTTTATTCATGAATGTTTCCCACTTATTACGGTAAGGTGGATATTATTATGGGAAGATTAAGTTTCCTCCAGAGTATCCATTTAAACATCCTAGAATCAGGTATTGTGGATTTTGTCTACTTAAATTTTTCCAAAAAAAATATTTTGATGCTTTTTTAGCAGCTTCATGTTTATTTTTATTTTTAACATTTTCACTAGGTTTCTTTAACTGAAAATTACATTTGTTTCCATTGTAGTATGACTACTCCAAATAGACGGTTTATGATACAAAAGAAACTCTGACTGTCTATGAGTGATTGTAAGTGCCATTAAATATCGTTGGTCTAGTAATCATCTGTTCTTTCTAATAAACTGATTTTATTTTCACTTCCTTTTTATCATTTTTCAGTTCACCCAGAAAGTTGGAATTCGATATGGTCTGGAAGGCAACTTCATCCTCAATGCCACCCTGAACTTCATACAGATTATGATGGTCCTTGTTAGTTGGTATTGATCTTTTACCCTTTTCATGTTCCAATCATCAAGTTCAAGTAGTTTGAGAAGACATGTTGCAATGTCATTGATTCAACACCATCTCCCTGTTGAAAGAAATGATGATGCACTACAGCCCGTGTCACCTACAAGTTACAGTAGCTCAATGGAGGTAATACACCATTCATTTCTATAAATAATCTTGTATCTTTTCTAATAAAACACATCGTTTTTAATGAAACATATCTATTTTAAAAATCTGTCATTAACAACTATATGAATTATTGGCTGCTCATGGATCTCTTTGCTTGCCTTCTCATGGTGATATAGCCTTCCATTCCCTTTATATGTTGCAAAATGTTGAGAATTTATTTTATTAGTTTGCAAAATACATTATTAGGCTTTTCTAATTATATAGTTGCATTGTTATTGCCTCTAAGAAGGCTGGAATTGATCTTCACAAGTAATAATATTTTTTGGTGGTGAAACAATTACTTCATTTTATTATTTATTGTTTCTACATAATTAATGTGTTCTTGCATTAATAACATTTTTTTTACCATTTAACATGTTCAGGTGGTGCTCTCCATACTTGAACTGTTTGTAATGTCTCTTATGAGTGTATATTTATGTGTTTTTTTAATGTGGGTGCTTGTAAGTAGTGGAGGTGAGAGTTTTAAACCTGGATTGTGATTGATGTGCTAACTTTTTGCTAACTTTATTATTGGCAATGATTATAATATGCTAATTGTTTATTTATTTATTTTGGGTTAGTTTCTCTATTTTTTTTTTTTATGACTAATTCTAGTTTGTTGTTGTTGTTGTTGTTTTTTTGTAGGAGCACTGGCTAGCTTGTTCCTTGAAATAAGCATTGGCCCATGAATGAGTTATCCAATATTTTGATGGTTTTATTAACATTTTTTTGGGGTATGGTTTGTGGTTAAATACAAAAGGGTAGGCAATGTTACAATTTTCTGCTATCGTTTGTCAAAGGTAATTGTAGCCATCTAGAAGAGGAATTAAACTTCTTTGGTTTATTTTTGTTTACACTACTAGAAATATGGCTTTTTGCGTCTATATTTTTGCGACTAATTATTTAACCGTCGCAAAAAGTTACTTTTTACATTAAGAAAATCACAAAATCATTTAAAACAATCGTGTTCTGAAAAAAAAAATAAAAAATAAAAAAAAAAATCATCTAAAACAAACCTATATCTCCCTTACACTCTTATTTCCCAAATTTGTCTCCAACGGTGGTGTACCTCATTTCCTTTGGTTGCCTAATCTCTCTCTCTCTCTCTCTCTCTCAAAATCTCTCTCTCGCTTGAATCTCACTGTCTAAATCTCTCTCGCTCGACTAATTTTGAATCTAGCTTGAATCTCACTCTCAAAATTTGAAGATTTTGATCGATTTGTTGATGAAGAATTGAAGATTTTGATCGACTGTTGATGAAGATTTCGATTCGATTCATAATCGAGATTCATAATCGGTAAGCTACTTTCTATGTATGAATCCAACTCTGTCTCTCTCTCTCTATCTATATATACACACAACCATATGTCTCACTCCTTCGTGTTCCTTGTTTCTCTCCTTCTCTTTCTTTCTCTCTCTAACCTCCATCTCTCTTCTCTGTGTCCATGATCTTAGGTTTGGATTTGATCCAGAGGAGAAAGGACAAGCAGCAGGTATGGTAACTCTTACTTACACGATGATCGCTGTTGTGATTCACATATTTTATGATTTTGTTTCTAATTTTAATTTTAGCTTTACAATCATGATATTGTGCGTTGTGCATTCCTTGTTTCTTCATCGCATCTGGATATGTGCCATTTTCCTGTTTTTATTATTTGAAAATCACTTGGTGAGGAGGAGACATTGAACCTCCATGATTGTTGTGGTACATATGATTCTATTTCTATAGAATGATGTTTATATTTTTATTTTTTTAGTTTTAAAAAAATATATATATATATATATATATTTTTTAATTTGTGCATACTTGTTAATCATATAATGTGTGACTAAGTAAAATTTAATAATTATTCTTGCAATTTGATAGCAGAATTATGTCTTAAAAAAATACAAGTTGGATGGATCTCCATCACACATTTTTAATTAATTAAAATGTGTGTTTTATTCAATCACCTTGTAAATTACACAATCGAAATGATTTTTGTCTATTCACGACATGTCATCCTGAGAGAACATAAATTACAGGAAAATCCAATACTTGAAGGTTTAAATTGACACTGAAGTTATTTATCTAATTTGTTCGTTATTGTTTATGAAAGCAATGGTGAAGCATGGAATAGAATGTTTACTCTTAAAAGCTGTGACCAATATTAGACTGAGCCAGAATTGTTGCCTTCTCCAAGGTTCCTAATTTTTTTATTTTTTTAATTCTAGAACCTAACACAAAAGATGTTGCAAGTCTTAACCCATAATTTCTGTGATATTGTTGCCTTTTTCAACATATAGTAAGTGGCATCTCATTTTTCATTGTTCACATGTAGTTAGGAGTATATCCTGCAAAGCCATCGTTTGTTGTTTCTGTTTGTTCTTATTGTATTCATTTTTTACTATTTTTTATTGGGGCGAGCCATCTCCTAAAAATATTAATTGATTGATTTTTTATATATTCATTTTGGTTGAGCGAACTACATGTATTTGTTGAATTAACTATTGGATTATGTGATGATAGGCATACAAGCTAGTCTTCCATGTTTTTGTTCTTTATATATTTTGTGCCTTTGACTAGTTATTTTCGAGCATTTACTGCAAAAAAATTTTTCCCTGTGATGGCTATTTTGACGATGCAAGTCACATGGCATCTCCAGAATTAAGGATTATGGAATTTAGCACCTGTATTTACTTAGTTAATCACCAGTGGAATATTCTCTTTAATTCAACAAATATGTTCTTGAGTTGGACTTCAAAGTGGTGATGAGAATTGGTTTAAAAGTGATTTCTGTTTAGAAATTAATGCTCTTTTGCTGCTATTATGCTAGTACAAGTATTTTACAATGACAAGCTTTGTTGTAGTTGAGGAGAAGCCATTAGATTTTGCAGATGTAATTTGGTTACAAAAAATTAAATGAATAAAGCTAATTGAACTTGAGTTCAAATAGAAAATCAAATTTATATTAACTCACTGGCCCAACATTATTCTCTACTGATTATGTGAAAATACCTACTGATGGAGCTGATGTCTGGGAAATTGATGCTAGCCTGCTGAAATTTGAAAGCAGAGTTGGATCTGGTTCGTTTGGTGATCTGTGAGTTTTGTCACTCTCAACCTATTTCTGATTGTGTCTTGTCGATTATATCATATCATTTGTCTTCTTCAGTCTAAAGGCACATACTTGCGGTCGAGGTGGCTATCAAAGTCCTCAAGCCTGATCTTGTGAATAAAGATATGCAGAGAGTTTGCCCAGAAGTGTTCATTATGAGGTCTGTTAGATTAAACACTTGTAGGTGTGGCGGGCACTATTTATTTTTATTTTTATCGAACGAGTTAGTTCATCCTTTTCTAAAATTGATAGTGAAAGGAGTGCTCTTTTATGTTTCTATAGTTTGTTCTTGAATTTAGTATAATTTTTCCGATATATCTTCACGAGGATTGCATAGAGGCGATCCTTTCTTTGGATTCTTCATTGTCGAGTCAATTTTTTCAAAATTTTTAGGCTTCTTTGTTGCAGGGTATTCAATTATTTAATCAATTATGTATAAAGTTCATCTGGGTCCGGTGAAGAGGTGCTTCTTGTTTTTGGCATGCCTTCAATCTGGACTGAAATGTGGTGATTTTCTAGACAACCTGAGATAGATTTGAAGTTTTGGGTTTGTATGGCTAAAATTGGATTGTTCCTACTTTCATGGAGATTGTTCTGGTTGGAAGAAGCTGACATTAAGAAAATTCTACATGTTCTTATTTTTTTACAACTTATTTTGGTTCTTGCAGGAAAATTCGGCACAAGAATGTTGTACAATTCATAGGAGCGTGCACACGAACTCCAAACCTGTGCATTTTGACTAGTACTTCCAGTGAAATTTTTATTTGTATAATGCTACATGCTATTCTTAGGTGATAATATGTATCACCGTAAGGTATATTATATTGTTGGAAAGGACTATTATTCCGAATTGGAATTAATCCAAAATGTGACTATTGCTCCAGCATTATGGTCTGTTACAAGTAATAACCTTGTGTGAAATTCTAAGTGATAATTCATCCTTACTATGAGGAAAATAGTCACTTTTTGATGATCCTGTTTCTGTCTTATCAGAGTTCATGTCCAGAAAAAGTGTTTATAACTTTCTGCATAAACAAAAGGGTGCATTTAAGCTTCCTGTTCTACTCAAAGTAGTCAAACCTCAAATGATAAAGCTAAAAATTGGAAGTTTTTTTGTGAATGTGCTCTATAGATAGGGTGGCCCATATTAAAATAGTGGCCCATGACTGCAGCATGGAGGCTGTCACTATTAACCAACATCAACCAAATACAGTTCTATTGCTATATTAAGTCTGCATTTTATGTTTAGATCTACCACAAATATGTTGAAACACCAAACCTTTTGCTGCAGGATGCTGTTGATTGTTCGGAGTGGATTGTTCCTTTTCATGTCTTCAAATCATTGGCAGAAGAGGTATAAATTTACTTGGTGCATTAATACATGTTAGTCTATCATACATCTACTTAAAAGTGGTCATACTAGCTTTCATGTATATATATATGTCATACTAGCTTTCTGTCTACTGAATATATTTTTCACTCTGCAAAATATAAGTTGCCTACTAGCTTTCATGTATATATATATGTCATACTTATCATCTCTAACAATATTCTCTATTCTTTTTCTAAATTTTAAGTAAATATTTGAATTTTTATTTTTGAAGAACCATTTCTGAATGGTGAGTTGCTCAGTCCAAATCCTAAGAGATGCTGCAGGATCTCTTTGATACTCTAGTTTTGGAACACCTAGTTTTGACCTTTAGCTTCACAACTTGAACGGGCATTTTCAGTCTAGGTTTAAGAAAATAATTTCATATTAGTAGTAAACTCCATAAACATTAAGCTAGGCCACAAACTTTTCCATTAATCTATAAATAATTTATGGAAGTACCACTGACCTGTAATTTCCCCCCTTTTTTTCTCTCTCCATCTGTCCACCAAAATTTCTCAATCCACCTCTTTGTATTTTTGTAAAACTCTAATATCCTTTCATTTGAATTGCATCCACCCAAATGGAGCCTTGAATCAAACTTATGCCAATAGTCATTGTCTAGCTAAAAACTTAGTTCGGATTTATGAGATTTGAAAGAAAAAAAAATTTGACACTACTCATTCACTCTAAAAAAACTCGTATTTAGATATCAATTTCAAGATTTATTAATTTGTAAACTTAATCGCAATGGATTTAAAATAACAATGAATAGTTATTAGAAATCCAGATTCTAGCACTAGAAAGATGTTAATAAACACAATCTTTTCTACCTCTATTTTATTCTTCCTTTCTAGTTAGTCAATCCACCTTGGTAAGCAACCTCTCATATGATGAAATTCTAATAGCTCACCCTAAATGTGTTAGGGTTAGGTGAGATTCTAAATTAGCTCTGAGGAGATTACATTTTAGAAGGTTGACAATGTCAATCCATCTAAGTCTGTAGCGTTAGAACACAAACAGTGATGAAACTTTATACAATTGAGAAAGTTAATACCATATACAATTCACAAACAAGGTGGTCATTTTCAATGGCCCTCTATTTAGATCCTGTAGTCAGTATGATTTGGTGCTAGTTTTTGTGAAAAATTCGCATGTATTTGTGGATGAATACTTGAAATCAAGTTAGAGTAGATAATATTAAATTGATAGAACTATAAATTTATTCTATGATCCCTCCAATTTGTTTATCATTTTTCTTTAAGATGTAACAGACATATATTCTTGCCAATTGCAGATTCTTTGCCTCATTGCTATGGAGAAGCCTATTTCTCTTACACCTGAGCATATTCGAGTTGAGAAAGTGAAGGTGCATCAATTAGTTTCTTATGTCTTTTACTAATAATATGTCAGTGGCCCCTTTCTATCAATCGGCTCAAGATTGAAAAACTCTTGGATGCCTTTTCTAGTATGAGAGACATATCAAGATTTAAGTATTTCTTTTTTACTATGGAATGGAGAACAAATGTGTGTAAATGAAGGAGCTATACTATCTGAATTCTTTTACATATGGCTCAAATTTTGAGACTCAAATAGAGTGTTTAACGCTACACTTTTATTTATTTATTTATTTATTTATTTTTAATTTTAATTTTAATTTTTTGCGACGGTAACAAGATGGTCGCCAAAGATCATGTTAGTATTTTTCTTTGTTTTTTGCGACGGCAAAATAGGGGTCGCTATAAGTAGTTTAGGTGGTCGCAAATAATTTGCGACCGTTGCTTTGCCGTCGCAAAAAGTATTTGCCACCCCCATATTCGCGACCCCCATTTGCCGTCGCATGGGCCGTCGCAAAAAGTATTTTGCGATTGTTTTTTATTATTTGCGACGGTTTATAGCGGTCGCAAAAAGTATTTTTTTTAGTAGTGTTTTGTGCTTCTATATAAATCCTTAACTTTCATATTTGACCTTAGTTAGCTAACAGTGCAATTTGACAATTGAATCCTTATTTTGTTGATTTTATTTTATTTTAATTTTTTTTTAATTTTTTTGAGAAGCAATATTTTGCAGAAATGAAAGTTATTTATATTTTTTCTTTCTATAAATAGTAGTGTTATTTTTTTTTAAACAAATGAGGTGAAAAGATGGCGTTTTTGGAAAAACGTCACTAAATGTTGTCTATATTGTTATTCTTAAAAATTGAGAAAAGATGGCGTTTTTAAAAAAATGTCAGTAAATGTCGTCATATGACGTCATTTAACTGTGACGGTTTTCACATAACGGATGCATGAAAATTTACGGCGTTTTAAAAAGCACCGGCTAAAGTCATTAGTGACGTTTAATAAATGTCATATAACTAAGACAACGGCCGTATCTGCGACGAAAGTTATAAACGCCACTTTAGCCTTTAACGGTGTTTTTAAGGCTCATGGTGGCATTTTTTAAACGTCGCTAATTCCAAAAATTCCTGCAGTGGTTGTTAAAGTGATGGATAAATTTATTATTTATATTTTATTCTCAATATTTATTAAAAGAAATAAGAAAAAAAATAGTAAATCAATTCAAAAAATAAATAAATAAATAAATAACTTCAAAAATATAGAAGTGTAAGTGGGCCTATGCGCTGCTGGAAATAAAGCAGAATCACTTGCTTTTGTATATTTTACAACTACTTTATTTATTTATTTATTTATTTTGGTCGTACTGATTTGTGAGCCCCCAAATATGAAAACATGTTCTGCATGCATGTTACACAACGATAATCACAAAGACTTATTGTGGTGAGGGTAGAAAGATAGAATTTCAAGCAAAAGTCTTCATGCCAACTTGCTTGGAAGTTTGAATATACTTGCTGGACTTTCTTGTCCTACAGGGAAGCTACAGAAACCAGTCAACCACGCCCAAGAACTCAAAACCAGGGCTACTGCCCATTGGAATTAATCACTTGCATGCACGCAAAAAGGAGGATATATATATATATAAAATAAAAATGGGAGATTGACCAACAAATCTTAAATGTTGAAATTATAATTCAGATAGTCCTAAGATTTTTCTTATGTTCCGTTTGGCCCTATTTGATATGGTAATAACAAATTTGACCTTTTGTTCGGTATTACAGTTGCAAGAAATGGGTGTCACAGTGAAAAAAAAATACATTATAACCTTTTTAAAACCCTTCCTTATAGTAGAACATGCAACATCAGCATCTCCCAACCTTTTGTTGGGTTTTTGTTAGATGTTACAGTTAGAAAAAAATAGGTGTCACAGTCAGTGGCGGAGTCAAGAAATTAAATCAGATGGAGCACTTATTAACTACAAGATTGAAAATTTTTACAAAAATATTTTATATAAATTTTTACCATTGACTTCAAGAAAGATACATATATATATTATTTATAACTAGTATATCATGGATAATATAAATAAATAAAAAAAAATTATGGATATAAACCAAACCAAACCAAACCAAGCCTTAAGTCACATCAAATGGGATCAGTTACATGAATCCTTCAAAGGCTATTTCAGTAAAATTTCAATAAAAATTCAACAGAATAGTAATACCACATCATCATTGACATATGATATCACTAACCAATAGTAAAGAAACACATAGAGGATGAACCTTACATGTCAAATGTAACTAACAATTCAATAAATTTCATATCTTCATTTAGATTAATTATAATTACATGTCAATAATGATAGACATCATTATTGCATTGAAATTTTCATAGATAATAATATAACTTATCGTAATATATTTATTTGCAATAAAAAGATAAACCATTATTATTCTCATAATTTTAAAAATGTCATTCATATTTCACTCTAAATAATATTTTATAATTTTTTTTATTTAAAATATTTTCTTTATGTTGGAAAAAAAAAATTCAAAACCCAAGGGGGCCACGTGACCCCCCTCATCCCTCTGTGGCTCCGCCACTAGTCACAGTGGAAAAAAATAGTCTTTTTAGAACCTTTCCTTGTGGTGGAACATGCCAAATGCCATATCAGCTGGACATGCCACATCAGTTGGGTTTTTGTAGGGTGTTATAGCAGGAAAATTAAGTGTCATACTAAAAAGGGGTACAACCGTTTGCCCAAACATGCAAAATAGAATCTCAAGAATATATTATCAACACTAACAATACATATTAGAACAATAATAAAAAGAAAAATATAAGATTGATTGAAGTAACTGTTCCTGAAATGGAACTTTCTCACAATTTTGCCCAAACAACTGCATGCTTGCTAGCATGCACATAGTTCAAAATTTAAGATAACCCTACCATGTAATCACCGACAGCTATGGATGTAACCAAAAAAAAAATTTCGTGTTTTTTTTTTTTTTCAATCCAAAAAGCAAGTATTATTTATTTGTATATGTAACTTGGGATAGCCAATCTCTCATTTGTCATGATAAACGAAAGGTAAGATAAAACAGCATGGATTAAGATATATTACGAGAGGACTGTGATCCTCTCCATCATTATTCAACAATTATAAAAATAATTTTTTCTTAATTGGAAATAATGACAAATTTATCTTCCTAATTCATAATCATTGAATATGTGTTGAAAATCTTTCATTATAAGAGAGCCCTATAAAAAGGTAGTAACATTTCAAAACTAATCAGAAACACTTTTAGCCAACTTACCACCAGGCCCGGTCCTGACCATAGACCCACAAGGCCTTGGCTTAGGGCCCCTCAAAATAGGCCCAAAATGGGGGCCCCTCCTATTATAAGTTAGTATAATATGTTAGGTGTATTTTGAGTCTAAAAAGAATTTAAAAAAAAAAAAAGACCCAAACCAACTTAATTTTTTTGACCCATTAAAAGGCCAACAGTTTAAGGCCCAGCCCAACAATCTAAAAGGCCCTTTTTTTTTTTTTTTTTTTTTAATTCCTAACCCTATCATCTCTTAATCCAACCTTCCCTTTGATAGCACACACCACACTAGCAAGGAGAAGAAGCTATGCAGCCCAGACGAAGAAGCAACCAGCACAGGTAATTATTTAGTTGTTATTTTTTTTCTATTTAATTAATTAAATATTTATCTTGTCTTTTGCACAATTAATTACTATTATAATATTGGTGTTTACATCATCAAGAAAAATTTATTTAAGTTTAATAGTTCACATCGCATAATTTAAAATTTTAGTTTTTTGTCAAGTGGTGGTGCTCTTGTTTTGAATTTTGATTTAAAAAAATATTTTGATCTCAGCACAGCAAACATAGGTAAATATAGTTTTTTTCCTATTCAATTAATTAAATATTTATCTTGTCTTTTGCACAATTAATTGCTATTATAATATTGGTATTTACATCATCAAGAAAAATTTATTTAAGTATAATAGTTCACATCACATAATTTAAAAGTTTTGTGTTTTGTTAAGTGGTGGTGCTTTTGTTTTGAATTTTGATTTAAAAAAATATTTTGATCTCAACACAGTAAGCATAGGTAAATATTTTTTTTTCTATTCAATTAATTGTGCACATCACATTTTTTTTTTTTTTGTATTCAATTATTTTTTCTATTCAATAGTCAAAAGTTGCTTCTGAGGATACTTTTGATTATTCCGGTTACAGTTGCATCGGGGGAAAGAAGCTTTTCAAAGTTCAAAATCATCAAAAATTACCTTAGATCAACCATGCCACAAGAAAGATTGAATGGATTAGCATTGTTATCCATTGAAAATGATTTTGCCAAAAAACTAGATTATGCAAGTACGATTGATTTATTTGCTTCTAAAAATGCAAGAAGAGCGAGAATCAAGTGATATATATTAGTTGTTATAATGTAATGCTAAGTATTTTTTGTGATTTTAATACAAATCTTTTGTCCTTTACCTTAATTTTTTAGTAGTTGATTATTGGCTTTGGGCCTCGAAAATCTCAGGACCGGGCCTGCTTACCACCATCTTTGTTAAGTTTGATGAAGTGTTGTGATGGAGTTTAATCCAACGGGTGTGTGGCAACTTAGACCTTGTTTTGGAAGTGGTTAAAATAGTAATATATATATATATATATATATCACTATAAATTGTTATATCGATTTTTTTATTCTTCTACACGTCATTTCGTAAAAAATTAAAAAATCAACTAATATAGCCAATTCTGAAATTAGACTTTAGTGTTGGTACAAGCTATGTTATACAGACTCTTCAAAATAAATCAAACCCGTGTCGGACATCCGACACTTGAATAAAGGTATGAGATATATGCCAGTACTTTTCAACTGATACTTCTTATATAATTGTATAAAATATTATTATTATATGTACATATTATTGTATAATTTATGTAAATGTCTTCTTGACACAGTTGTTGAGCTTTATGTCATATTCCACCAACGCAAACGGAGGCACAGCCACGCATATACCAAAGAGAAAAACAATCACACAGATTTACGTGGTTCGACCCAAATTGCCTACATCCACAAGCGAGAGAGAGAGAGAGAGAGAGAGAGAGAGACAGAGAGAGATTACACTATGAATAAAAATAAAGAATACATGTGAGATGATTAAAATACTCAAAACGTACACCACTACCTGAATCCCATGATCAATGGTAGTTAAGCCTTGCTCACCCGATGCCCATGGTATTTTTTCTCTCACCCTTACATCTCTATTTTTTTTTCCCATCACCACCCTTTCAATATCTCTCTGAAAATCCTATAGTCCACTATGTATAATAATTCATCCATGAGAGTCCTAATACCAACAATTAGGTAACTAAATCCTACACATATTAGGTTTCCTAGTAGATTCTGAACTCTACTATCGTAACCCAAATATATGTATCAACCAGCCTAATAACTGTATAGGACTCACCGTTATCACATGGGTGGACTAATCTTAACAATCACCCCTTCTACCCATGTAGGGTAAATGTTATATGTATCTTCCAATCTGGATGTCCTAGTTTGCGTGACACATTCCACCTTTACCTAGAAAATATTGCACTCTCTTGAATCGAGTGCCCACATTATTTGCACCTCATGCAATAGCGCTTAAACGTGTTCTTTGTGGCTTCCTTTGTTCTCATGCTCAAGCCGATGAGATCTATCGCACCTCCGTAAGGTCTCTCAACTACCACGAACCAAAACCTTCATAGAAAAGAGACCTATGTCCTTCCTTGGTGTACACCATCTTGTCGTGAAACTATCTGAGATTTTATGCTCGAAGCCTCATTATGTGAAAATCTAACAACTCATTGTCTTCATTTTTGTGGCCATCAAATATCCTTACAACTATTGCTTACCACTGTTCACCCATGATTCTGTTCACCCATGATTCGTACTACTCGCCTGATGTTTGATACTAGCTTTCTTCTTGTTACAACATACTCTACAAGCCCATACAAGTTTCCAATCATGATGTCCAATCAGAAAAAAATACCATTTGATTAACCATGCAAAGACTAGACTCCTTATTGATTGAATCAGATTACTCCTCCTAGATCACCTAGATCACAGGCAATTACCTTTGATCACCCTTAAATCTGCACAATCCCTTTAAATATGTTCAGAATATGAAAATTCTGACTATATCAATGAATTCGCAACCTTGAAAACCTTGAGATCCACTTTCGATTTGAATTTGAAAATCTTACGAGAGGCTTCACTGAATCTGAACCTTTTATTTATTTATTTCCTGTTCCACAGGATTTCCTTCTCTTCTGTGCGAGTCCTCGATGTGTAGTAACTGTACCCTTTACCAACTACACCTAGGATTGGTAACCTTTAACTCTGATACCAGTTGTTTGGATTTATACCATATCCTACCAGGGCAAACGGAAGCACACCCACATACCTACCAAAGAGACAAACAATCAAACAGAGATTTACATGGTTCGACTCAAATTATCTACATCCATAGGAGAGCAAATTTCCACTATGAATAAAAATAAAGAATACATGTGAGATGGCCAAAACACTCAAAATCTACACCACTACCCAAATCCCATGCTCAAGTGCAGTTGAGCCTTTGCTCACCCGGTGCCCACGGTATTTTTTCTCTCACCTTTACATCTCTAATTTTTTTCCCTCACCACTCTTTTAATCTCTCTCCGAAAATTCTATAGTCTAAATAACTATTTATAATAGTCTACACATGAGTATCCTAGTTCCATACAATTAGGTAACCAAATCCTACACATATTAGGTTTCCTAATAGATTCTGAACTCTATTATCCTAATCCAAATACATGTATAAACCAATCTACTAACTGTATGGGACCCACCTTTATCACATGGGTAGACTAATCCTAACAACAGTAGGTTACATGTAACACCATTTTATGTTACATACTTGATTAACAATATAAAAATATGACATTGTTTTTTTGAGTCTTTATACCCATAAATTTATGATTTGATGAGTCCAATCTCTAAATATATATATATATATATAAACCCAATATCGATACCTGAGTCCATGTAACGTAGGAGAAAAGTAGCTAAGAAGGAATATTCTAAGGTAGTTTGGATGATATTATTGCCGAAGAGAAATGGTGGAGTAAAAGGACCGAGGCCTTGTCTGGTTTGTGTTTTGAGATATTATTTCAAAAGTAATTTTTCAAGAGAGTTTAGAAAATTTGAAAATCAGTTTAGTTGTATATTTTGAAAATAGTTTTGGACTTTTGGACTTTTGGATGATTTGAGATTTTTTTTTAAAAAAAAATTGAATAGATGCGTGTGAGAGAAAAAGTGATTGAGAAAGAGAGATGAGAGAGAAAAAGTGGTTGATTGATGTGTAGTGGAGAGAAAAGTGATTTTGAATTCTATTTTATTTTCAACCAAACATGCGTGGGCGCTGTGCCTTTTTCAAGTCTAAGGCAAGCATCCCACACCAACTTGCTTTATTGACATAAAGTCACCACTTAATTGTTAAAAAGGAATTGAGAAACCTTTAACAATGAAAACTAAGTCAAGGCCTAGTCTGGCGTAACCAAAAGCATTCCAGGTTCAAGAGTTTGGCTACAAAAGGGGAAGGCCATTTACATGGAGGCACCCATTTTGCCCAATCTGAAGATTAGCCTCTATTCACTCTCTATTTTATGATTTTAGTGGTTAATTGTTCACAAAAATCCAATTTAGACCTAAAACCTTTAACTAACCCTAAAGCTATGTGATTTAAATAAAACAAGTGTCATTTATTTTAGTTACAAGAATAAAGCCATATTTTTTAGTGAGACAGATTTTCCACCGAAAATAGACTTTAAATAAAACATGGCCATAAGCTTGAATTGAAATGAACTACACTTTAAAAACATCCAAAATAAACAAATTTGCACAAAAAGAGCATTTAACTTGCATAATTGAAAAGATAATGCAAGAAACATACACATGTCAAGAAGGACAAAAAGAGTTACTAGATGCCCACCTTACGCGTCTTGCATGCAATACATAAAATAAATATGAATTAGACATGCAACTAATCATACAAAATATGTTCCTAAGCCCGGTTTCAGGGTTCTAACATGATTTAATGCATGAAAGACAAGTAACACACAAAGTAATGCAAAAACTAACCTACATGACGCTTAAATCGGGCCATACATACTAATTATATGATTAAAATAAAAACATGTTATTCTAATTAAAAGAAAGAAAACATGCAAGAAAAGGCTAGAAAGAGAGAGAAACTAAAGAACTACATGATCAAAGGATGAACTAATACCCTAACATGCTTTGAATACTGAAATAAGAGACTAAAAGGTACTGAAATACATAAGATAGGGGAGCTTTACCTACTAGTTTATATAAATCAAAGAAATCGCAAAAACAAATCAAAGCAAGCCAAGTTCTTTGCTTGCAAGCATACTCAAGCTTGGAATCTGAGTTAGAATTGATGTTCTTCAATCCTTAGAAGTTTTCAAAGAGGTCTAGAGTTGCTGTGGGTAAGGTATTTTCGTAGCTAAGGCGAAGGGAGAGGAGAAAAGCGTGTTTCGTTTACAAAAGCTTTAAAAAATGCATGAATTCTTAACCCTCTTCAAAGAGAGGAAGAGGGGCTCTATTTATATAGTTGGGGAAAGCCTCTGGAACCCCTCTAAGGTTTCATCACTTTCCCCACTGCCATTCCAACCAAAATTGCACCAAAATTGAGTTTTCAAAAATAACTCTATGATGCTTTAATGTGCACACGTACAAACTAAGTGCACACCCGCAATGATTGTGCACATGTACAAACAATGTGTGCACTCACATCTAACATGTGCACACATATTTTGCCTTTGTGCACGTGCCATGCATACATACACAAGTACAGGGTCATGTGCCTTCAGCTAGCTTGCAATACAAGTAAGCTTAATTGCATTATGATCTAATTTTTCGATAAAAGGAGTCACTAATTTTGGAAATTCAATCGATCAAAGCACAATCAGGCTTTCCGAGATTAAAAAGTTGGTTTTTGGCTAAAAACCAAGTCCGGTGGTAAAATTATCATTTGCAAAGATGATTTTTGGCCAAAATAGGTTTGTACAACAACTCTAAACACCCTTAAGCATTCTAAAGATGAAGTAGGTACCATTTCATCATCGAGAGGGTTGCAAGCACTTGAAGTCTTAGGGTCAGTCAAAATGGGGTATCTGAAGTTGCCCCTCTTTGACAGAGCTCAAACAATCATGAAGTGATGAGAAACGGATGTCAAAGATCTGAGACCGTCAAAGATGACATGACCCTAAGGCTCAAGGTAGTGCCATACATTCATGCAAGCTATCGAACCCATAGGTTGCCTACATATCCTTGATTGCAAAGAATCAGATCAATGTAGTTTGGGGGTGGTTGTGCAACAAAATATTTGGGTGAGTGTATGCACTAAGCACTTAAGCATTTATCCAAGCATGCATTCTAAGAAGAGAAGAGTGGGTGATACCTATCGTACTCACCTTACCGTTCCTATGCCAAGTTCCTTTCCATTTTTTTCCAGGATTGTACCAATCCTACAAATTTTTCTAGATAAAACTATTCCAAATAATAAAGCACACCACAGTGTGGTTAGAGTGATGCCATTATGATGCAAATGATGCCAAGGTATGCCATTTTATGCCTGTATCAACGAGGCAAGGGTGCCATTGCATGCCATTTCATGCTCATATCCACAAGTCATGATTTCATTAAGAGCTAAATAGCAATTTTCCTTGCCTGTATCGATGATTCATGGAGGCATGTAAATGCTAGGAGGTGCCATCCTTTGCTCGTATTGACAAGTCATGGGATTTAATGAATGTCATTCTATGCTCCTATTGACACGAAGTTTATTAGGTGTTATTCCATGCTCGTATTGGCAAGACATGGGGTTTTATTTGATGTCGTTTCCACACTCACAATGGCAAGACATGAGGATTTAAATGCCAAGCAGTGCCTTCTCCGTGCTCGCATCAGCAAGACATGGAGGTTTATTGGATACCATTTTATGCTCACATCGGCAAGATGTGTGGGTTTAAATCTTATTCCACGCTCGCATCAGCAAGACTTGAAAATTTTAAATGCCAAGTAGTGCCTTTCCATGTTCGCATTAGCAAGACATGGGGGTTTAAATGCTATTCCATGCTCGCATGGGCAAGATGTGAGAATTTTAAATGCCAAGTGGTGTCTTGCCTTGCTTGCATTGGCAAGACATGGGGGTTTAAACGCTATTATACACTCACATCAGCAAGACGTGAGAATTTTAAATGCCAAGTGGTGTCTTTCCATGCGCGCATCGACAAGATATGGGGTTTAAATGTTATTCCACTCTCACATCGGCAAGACGTGGGAATTTTAAATGCCAAATGGTTCCTTTCCATGCTCGTACCTAAAAGACACAGGGTTTAATGGGTGCCAAGTGATACCAAACGGTTCTAATTTTGTTGAGATGTATTAAGTGGTGCAAGTGTCTAGCCAAAATGTGTCAGAATTTGCCAAGGTTCACTTGGTTTTTGCCAAGTGGGTGCCAAAATTTGCCAGTTATTTGTTATGATGCCATATGTGGTCTTGAAGAATATTTTTACCATGCCAAGTGATTTGTGTGCTAGTGATAATCTCATAAATAATAAAATAATTATGCCTCAACAGGTGTGCCAATGCTTGTGCCTCAACAAGTGTGCCAATGCCTAAGATAACAAATGATGTGCCTTGAAAGGCGTGCCAATGATGTGCCTCGAAAGTGATGCCAATGCCTAAGATTGATCAAGAAGCTCTTGATTTCCCATGCCAATCAACTTGTCTTTTTCATTCTTTTGCTTGAATACTTTGTCAGCTGGTATGACTGAAGTGCCCCATTTGTGCAGCTCCTCATCCAAAAATTCTGCAAATTCCTATGAATCATCAACCTCTTTGATCCTTTCCATACATGATGAAAGGCTACAAGCCTTGTTACTAGTGAACTGTACTCGGATGCTTTTGGCATACCAAGCAAAGCCTAAATCTATCTAGTTCCATGACTTCATCAATAATCAACTTATCTAAGATTTCAAAGAAAGATTTGAGTCCTGTATTCTTCAAAGAATTTGGTAGAACCCGTTTGTGCATGCCCGTTCCATCTATGTTCCATAGGAGCAAGTCTAATAGCTCGCGATGCAATCATAGTTCCCCTCAAGACCTTTACATGGTGATTGGAGCCTTGGGATTTTCATGCTACAATCTTTGTCCAAAATTTTCAATGTTTCTTCATTTCGGGGCCTTCTCTTTGGGTGAAAGTTCTCAATGATTTCCTATGCAGTGGATTCAATCGACGATAGTAAACTGCAGTGATAATGATGACGAAAAGGAGCCATTTTTCTACTATAACTAGTTTAGGTGCACCTTTCCTTTTTTTATGCCTTTGAATGTCCTGAAAATTCATCTTGTACTATCTCGGGAAATGTTCCTTTTGTTTTCCCCTTCACGTAAAATGCCTGGGGAAAGAACTTTTTCATAGCTCATGAAATGGAGTTTAAACATATTTCTTGTAATCATACTTGTTTATTAAATCTGGTAACAACTCTTTATATTGAAGTATAACAGACAATTACGACTCACAAAGAACACTTTACAAGCATCCTAACCATCTAACACAAACTTCATCAATGATATCAGAATGCCCCTATTGCTCTTTGAAATGTGTATGCCATGCCGTGAGGTGAACATATCACCATGCATGATATGTTTGCAGGCTGGTTAAATCATCTTTTAGTGAGCTATTCCATATATTTTCTTACTTGCCCCATCTTCTGGTGATGCCAAGTAGTGGAGTATCCAGTCCTATATTGGTCGATGTGGCCAAGAGTTTAGGGAAGGGAAAAGCTTCGTTGGGTTGGTCTTGGCAGAGACTGTGGCTTCTTAAAAAAATTTCTACACCACTTGAGCGATGGTTTGTTTACTCAAGTGGTCTTTCATGTCATCTAGTACTTTTGTTTGCAGACTGAACTTTTGAGAGTATGAGTTCTGCACTCGATCGAAGGTTATGTCGCTCAAGCAGTCTTGTGTCTCTGATGCTCAAGCTTTTTTTTCATCACTCAAGCGGTTAGTTCGAGATCAGCACTTTAAAATCACTTTATAGTCAAATCTATTTCATCTCTCTCTCTCTCTCTCTCTCTCTCTCTCTCTCTCTTCTTTCTCCATTTCAAAAGCCTAAGCTTTCAAGCTTGGATTTCTTCTTTACTTAAAATCTCACCTTAGTTCCATATACCAAAATGTAGAGGGTGACGAGAGCTTCATTTTAATCTGGCGGATCACGTTTTTGTCGAAATTAGATTTTCGAGCTTTCTCATCTTTTTGCTCGAGGTAGGGATTTCTTTACTCATTTTCAATACTACTTCATAGATAGGCATGTGGTATATTTTTGTTGTATAAAAAGCTTGATTTAGTTATGTGATTTCAAAATCATGAAAGGTGGTTTTTGGTGTTTGAGTTTTGAAAGTGAAATTATATTTTTTTAAGAAGGAGGTGTTTTGATATTCTACAAGTTAGTTTATCTTTTATGTTGTGTGTTATGTGGTTTTGTTATCTATGGATTGGGATTTGTTAAAGGAAGAAAATAGATTTTGGATAATGATTAGGATATTGTGAATTGAAAAACAACAAATTTAATTTTTGGAAAGAGATGAAATCAAAACTCTTTTGTAAAAGGAGAATAAATAGAGGTTAAACTTTGAGCGTTTAATATGTTATTGTGGTTGTTGGGCATAATTCCTCATGAGAATTGGATTATTGTATTTACGTGTATTAAATGTATGTGTTTAGAGTTTCTCATTGGTCATCGACGAATAATGACATTGTTGTATTGTATAGAGTATCTGTATGTATTATACTTGTGTTAATTATGCATTTTAGCATGTTGTAATGAGTTGATGATGTTATACGTGCTCAAAATGAGAGATACAATTACCTTTTAACTAGCACCTAGAGAAATTGGCAGAGGTAACCATTACCTTCCAGCCAGTGTCTAGTACATTAGCAAAGGTACCACTTCCTTGCAACTTGTGTTTGGTAAATTGGCATTCGTTATGGAAAAGGTGTATCCTTGGCTTACCATGCTTAAGGTAGGTAAAGCAATGTTTGATTTCTCATTTTGTCTTAGTGTATCCATGTATATCATGCGTGGTAATGATTATGGTTAGATGAGATCGGATTGTCTTATATGATTTTGTGTAGTAGTCATTGCACATAAGCCATTTTTCTTTTCGTGATTCAATGTATATGTACGTACATTGGTGTATCAAACAAGTTGCTAAAAGTGCTTCTTTACCCTTGGGCTTAAGGCTATGGAATGTAGTACACACATTAGTAATGGGTGTATGTGATGAGTTAGGGGTGTAAGGAATGGGAGGTAATTGGGTTTTGTGAATATGTTTTCGAAAACCAATTGTTATTGTGTGTTATTCATGAAATAGGATAAGAGAAGGAAAAGTGAATGTTTTATGTTGTTGAGTAAATTGGATGATTTGGGAAAAATGTCTATATAAGTATACTTTGATTATAATCTGTCATATTATGTATATAGTATGAAATGAAGTATTCATGATCATAACTATCTGTATGTTATTGTTTAGCATCATGCTGGGATCCATACTAGACTTTATATTCATCCCACATTGCTAATCCTTTTTCAGGTGTATGTTGAGAAGTGGTTCAAGATTGGAGATCTTACTATCCGTTGGCCACAAGCCCTTTTATTTGACTGGCGAAACAACGTTGTTGTAAAAAGGTCGAACCCTTTCTCTTTTATGTAATAGTGTAGGCCTACAGGCAATTTATTTAATTGTAATTCACGTTGCATTTGAATATGCATATACGATTGAGGGATCCTTTATGTATTTATGGATCTCAGTGAATTTTGTATTGTATTTTATCAATGAAAATGGAGTATAATGATGGCTTTGGTAATGTTAACTCGGTAATAAAAAGTAGGGCGTGACAACTTGGTATCAGAGCGAACCGGGTTTGAATACCTTGGCTCATTGGAAATGGTTTTTACCACAATGGGTTCATTATGTTTGGCGATGATGTTTGCATATAGTTAGGATAAGTGTTAGGAATTTATGTGTTGCATTTATGTGAGCATGGGATTAAGCTTCCTGGATAGTACTTGCAGCCTGTGAAGTTGCTTTGAGGTCTTGTTGGAAACACGCTTGATCAGCGTGGTTTCAGATAAGAATTTCTTGAGAGTTCCAGGACGAGTAGCTATCTTTGTGCACTTGATTTAGTTATGTGTTTAACTATTTAACTGTTTATGTGTAATAAAATTATGTGCTTTGGACTAAGTGTGTCCTGTGGCTTAGCGGTGGTGCGTGTGTGCGTTGAGAAAGGTCGTTGGGCTGCGTACTAAGTTTGGTTTTATTTCTGTTTTTTTTTTTTAGGATGTCTACATGAGGGAATAGATGATGGAGTGGGAATAGCAATGTCGGTAGGGGTATAGTGGTTCCTTTAGCACCTACCCTTACAACACCAACTACGGGCAAGGAAGTTGCATGTGAGATCATGAGAGCGATGCAAGATGCTCTAGCTTACAATGAGGATGACAATGGGCGTACCCTCAAGCTCACTAAAGAGTTTTTTCACTCCAATCCATCAGAATTTTTGAAGGAGGCTGAACCATTTGAGGAAGATGATTGGTTGGAACAAATCACCAATGATATGCTCAAAGTCGAGGATGAAGGGTTGAGGATTTCTTTGGCGAGTTTCCAATTGAAGGAAGACGCTGGTTATTGGTGGAAGTATGCTAAGAACACCAGAGATACTACATGGGTCACTTTCACGAAGGCATTTTCACCAAGTACTTTCCTCCTTTTTCTTGGGAAAGGTTGAGGAGCAGCCTTGAGTTGCGCCAGATACTACTCCTTTAGCATAGTTTGAGATGCAGTTTATTAGTTTGTCAAGGTTCGCTCCAGAGTTGGTGGCAACGTAGGAGCAATGTTGTTATAGTTTGAGAGGCGGTTGCGCGATGATATCCGAGAGAAGGTTATCGGATCTATGTGAAGAAATTATTATGCTCTAGTTAAGACGGCGGCCCATGTAGAGGCCACAGTGGTGTGTGTTGGTCGGGTTAAGGAGAAGGCCACTTTGGCAACTCCTACAGTTCCTAAGCACTCTAGGATCAGTAGGAGGTGAAGACGAGTGCATGCTTGACCCCAGGCTCAGTCCTTGTCTTCTTCAGGGGTTTTAAACTCGTCCATCTAGAGGTCCAGTGAAGTTCAGGCTTCAGGCCAGTCTTACAGTAAGGGGTCAATTGTTTGCTTTGATTGTGGTTAGCTGGGCAATATTAGACATTTGTGCCCTTTGCGTGTGAATTCTTTAGGTGTTTCAGAACCAAGTAGGACTAAGTCTCATCAGTCCAATCGTGGCCGGTATTGGTATCATATCTGAGTAGGCCAGGCTTTGAGAGCCTTATAAGGGTTGACTTTCCAACCAACACAATAGTATTACCCTTGAGAGGGGCTTTTGTTTTTGAGACAGGTGATGTAGTCTTGGAATTTTGTTGTTGACTGGTATGTTGTTGGACGCTAAAGCATCATGGTCATATGTTTGTATATATATGTGGTAGTTTGTTTATCCTCATGTATTGGGTTCATGCACTGGATTTTGGAACTCTCTTTTATATATGTAATGAGAAATTGTTCATGAGATTGATGATCTTAGTGGTGTTGTATGTCTGTTTTTTATTTTATGAGATGATTATGAGATGGCTATGAGATGATTATGAGATGGCCTATGAGCCTTATTCTGTTTGAGAGTTAATTGTTGAGAATGGGTAATCCGTGGGTTATTGTGACTGGTGGTGTAGTATTGTGACGGCCGAGTTATAAGGCTTTGAAAGTGTTGAGTTTCATGGAGTATGAGACCTTAGAATTTTGTAAGATTTGTGATGGTTATATGAAAGTGTTTCGAGGGAGTGTGAGATTTGTATCTCAAGGTTGTGAGAATTATGCTTGTGTGCATTGTTTAGTGTTTTTGGTTTAGTTGATTAGTGAGTTTGTTGTGATCCTACCGATCCTGATAAGGGTAATGTTTGTGTGGTGATTTGTTATGAGTTGCGAATTATGTGTTGGTGAAAATGGGTTTGTGGTATTCAAGTGTTGAATGGTATTATTAGGAATTATGTAGAGTTTATGAGCATGAGGAGAATTTAATGGTTAGATGCTAGAAGTATTCCTCGGAAGGAAGTACGGTTTGTGTTCTTGGATAATGAGTGTAACATTGGTGAAGAGTATTCCTCGGTCTTATGTTTGAGATGCAAGGATGTGTTTTCCATATAGGCATATGAGTGTTGATTTCCTTGGAAACAATGGTGGTATGGTCTAATCGCATTTAAATTTAGTGTGATTCAAGGAATATGGGGGAATTGTGTGTAGAACTCCACCTTAGAGTAAATAGTTTTGGGTAGCACATTGGTGTTTGGTACCGAGTATAGAATTTTATCGAATTGGTTAATTGGTTAGTGGATGTCGGAATATGGTTGACAAATAGTCACATTGGGACTAGCGCGGAGTTTGGTATAAGGGTCGTAATCCTGTAAGTGCTTTAGAGTGGTTTGGCGAGAGTAGAGTCTCGTGTCTATGGTTGTAAAGGTCATGTGGAGCTTGTCTTGAATAGTGGAACTCTTCAGTTTGGAGTAACGTGTTGTGAACTTATCGTTTTGCGTGTGCATTATGCCTCGTGTGGGTGATAATTTATGATAATGTTTATGACGGAGTGGAATTGAAAGATTGTGAATTTTTTTTTTGTGCTTTGTTGTATTCGTAGCATGGTTGTTAATTCTGTTAATTGTTATTATAGAAATGTTGCCTATGTGTTCGTTGTGGCATCATGGTACAAGTGATGGGTGTTGTTCGGTGACAGTAAAGGTTCACCGGTTGTTATGTTGAGCATAAATTGGAAAATGAATTTTTCTTGGTGTATGGCCTCGGATGACTTTGTTAAGTGGAAATGTTGTGAATTTAATCTAAATTGTAATGAGGCATTTCACTAAATAGTTCTATGTAACTTAATTATGGATGATTATGCGTCCTGATTAACACTTTTATTTTTGTAAAATGTTTACAAAACCTTTGTGTTTTGCTTGAAGACTAGAAAAATGTATTCTAGCTGTCGACAATGTAAGTTTGAGCGCATTTGAGAAATGTTTTCATACAAGAAAATGATTTTCAAAGAATTGAGAAAAAGAGGAAATTTTCTCTTAACAAAGTTGTGTTGTTAATTCTTGTACCATGCATGGTTGGGGTATATAGTGATTTACCTTAAATTGCTAATAATAGGTTTGGGTGTTTGGTTTTGAAGAGTGTTTGGTGTTATTAAGGCTTGTTATGCCAGGGTATTTACCTTTGGTCGTGTTTTGTTGTAGGTCATCTTATTTTGTTGGGATTGTCTAAGAGTTCTGTTGTGAGGGTTTCCTCCGTGTTCGAGTGTTGAGCACTCGGTGGTGTTATGCGTGTTGTTGGTGCTTGAGGCATGGTTAACGTCTTTGGGGTGTGAGTGGGTTTTTTTGTTGTTTGTGTCTCATAGATCCCAACTGGTTTTGGTGGGTCAAAGAGACATTCATGATCTCTTCCTTGAATTTTGTTGTTCGAGTGTCTTTGGGGCCTCGAGGTGTTGAACTGGGATCCTTGAATTTATCCCAAGTATGGATCTAGTTATGAGTTAGTAGTTATTGTTCTAGTTTTGTTTAAGTTGCCTCTCGTTTCGGCCTTATCCTTAATTTTGAGGACGAAATTTTCTAAAGTGGGGAGATTGTGGCACCCTGAAAATTTTCTTCCTCACTTGAGCGATGGTTTGTTCACACGAGTGGTCTTCCTATCATTCAGCACTTTTGTCTATAGCCTGAACTTGTACGAGTATGAGTTATGTGCACGAGCGAAGCTTATGTCACTCAAGCAGCCTTGTCCTCTAATGCTCGAAAGCACTTGTTTCCTCGCCGAGCAAATTGCTCGGTTCAAAGACTTAAAAAATCACTTTTTGGTCAAATCTACCTTATCTCTCTCTCTCCTCCATTTCCAAAAATCATAAGCTTTCAAAATTAGATTTTATCTCCTTTTACTTGAAATGTACCCTAGTTCCATATACCAAAACATAGAGGGTGACAAGAGCTTCATTTTAATTTAAGCATATCACATTTTCGTCGAAGTTGGATTTTCGGGCTTTCTCCTCTTCTTGCTCAAGGCATGGATTTCTTTGCTCATGTTCAATACTTCTTTATAGATAGACATGTGGTATAATTTTATTGTATAAAAAGCTCGATTTAGTTATGTGTGGAGAAGTGGTTTACAAATACTCCCGGATCCAGTCAGACGTCTTTAATTCTCTGATTACTACCTGAAAAGGGGATGAACACTCCGGTAAGGGGTGCCGGAATTAGCACTCCGACGGACAAGTTAGTATGCTCTCTCGTTTACTTCTATCTCAAGTTATTTTATCTATTCTCACAAACCTTTCTTTGGTTGATGTTCCTCTATTTATATTAACTTCTAGCCCCAAGGGTCGGGCCCACTCTTAATCCAGTGCATGATTGCTTATTCGGCCTTCTGGTTATGTACCGATACCTACTCGGCTCCTTACACAGTCGACTTGTATATTTGACTTCAAGAGCCCTTGGACAGAGCCGAATTGTCTTTGGCCTGATCTCCAAATTAATTTGGCTTTCCTTAGTATAAAATTATTCCTTCCCCACAATTGTCCCCAAACATCCCACTAACACCAATTAGTCAGTACGTTTGGTTTTATATATGGAAGGTCAAAAATACGGCGCTTGCACTCCTTCCGATACTGAAGCGTCAAAATGTCCACATTTTTACAAATCATTACAATTTCCCGCCCCTTCATATGCGCCGTTCATTTAATGCGTTTTGAAACCGCGTTGTCCCTTCGAATATTTTTTGAATACGCAAGGCTCTTTGGTTGCCTCTCAGCATCTCTCTTTCATTTCACGACCTCTGCAACTTCCATCCATTCCCCATTGTCCTCTCTACACCTTGTAAGTTCTTCTCTTTTTTGTTCCAACTCCAATTTCCTTGTTTGTTTTTTGTTTAGAGTACTTTCTATTCTAACTCGAATGGTGAAACATTTGAAAGCCCTTCTTTCTATGGATCATGTTTTTGCTTTTCGATGCCATTTTTTCATTCCAGACGACGTCCATCTGTCACTTGTGGCAGATAGCATAGTTGACATGGAGAGGACTGATGCGAATACGATCATCTTTCCCCTCCTGTCAATCGCTGAGGGTGAAGTCCATTTCCCCCTTCATCCGTTTTTTAGGGCCGTCCTTTGTTACCGGCGTCTACTCCCTTCACAACCTAACGTAAACTTTTGCTAAATCATAATGGGAATAGTAGAATTAAATCGCCAACTTAGGATTAATATAGGAATCCCTGCTATTCAACACTATTACACCTTGGCGAAATCCTCTAGTCAGCAAGGACACTCCTTTCTCAGGGCCAAGGACACTGATCACCATCTGGTGACTATGCTTGCCAGCTCTGGTAAGAGTGTTGACGACGTCATGGTCGTTGTCCGTGGCAACTAGGAATTCGGCGAAGGCGAAGATCGCCTAGATCCTATGCCTAGACAAAAAGGTGAACCAGGTGGCTGTATAGTCCCATCTCTACGTGCATTTGTTATTGTAGACCGCCCCGAACTCACTCTGCACGCGAGGGCGCGAATTGGGTTCATAGCTACTACAGTTCGGACTCCTGTCACAGTTTTGAATCTAATCTCACAAAGTGCAATGTAAGACTGATAAATCACCAAAGAGTCCAAACCCGACAATTGGTTTCGAAAAATCAATTTTGAATCAAAAAGTGCCAAACATGGACTACTTTGCCAGATTTCAGAGTCGCCATCTAAATATTTTATTTTGGGAAATTTAGGAAACCCTGACTCGTGCCTAAGGCCACGTGTCCATCATCACCAAAGTTGCCTCGGCTCAGGAACTTGGGTACGAGAGGGGAAGGTCCTGAAATGAGCACCCCCGCTCGCCTGATCAAAGATCGGCCTCTACTAATATGATATGTTATTTTTGAAAACACATGCGTTCTTATTCCGATTATTAATCTATCATTACTACGCGATGCGCACAGCACACAAGTATAGACTCAATCACGAGAATTGGAACAATTCAAGTCATGTTTGTTTTCGAAAATGGTTTGAAAGTGTTACTCGCAAGTAGGTTAAAGCGCGGATTTGCCACCTCAAGTGGGCTTAAAATTCACAATCATTGAGTTGTTCCAATCTAGGCAATCAAGCCTTCACCCACAGGCATTCATGCAGTTATACCAGTTAAGCAAATAGCCTCATGGCAAGCATGCTATCATGGCAACACTTACACACATGCAAGATGCTAAAGCATAAACACTTACAGTGTACTCCGAGCCAAAACAAAAGCTAGTTAGTAATCAATGCATGATCGTAGCTATGTCAACAATGCCTAATGCAACACATGCAAAATACAACTAAGTAGGCTCGGCTATCTAGAATGGCATATGAATGCAACACTTGATAACATGCCCTGAAACACGTATTCAAGAAAGTGTAGTGAAATACAATGCAGTTTGAATGATGCGCCGAGCCCGGTGTATGCAATACGAATGAATGATGCACGCTTGCAAAGCATAAGTATGCTAATTGAAACATGCCCTAAAACTAACCGTCAAAAATTGGTAAATAAAAGGGAGAAAGACGTGGGGTTGAAAGACATTCACACACACATGCACACTTATTACAACATTGTGCCCTCCTGCAGGAGGGTCCGAATGAATATGCTAACTAGCTACGCTAATTAAACTAATTATTACAAACCAACTAATTAACCATGCTAAGCTAATTAATTATTACAAAACTTTAACTAATTAATCAAACTAGTTAGGTTACAAAACCAACTAAGTAAGAAAAAGAAGCTAAATTAGGCTGCCACAGCTCTGCCTCTGAATAATGAATGATGCATGCTCGGTTTTCGCACCAAAAAGCTCTCCGGTTTGCACTCAAGAGGCTCTGCTTGCAGGGTGTCTTCCAGTGCTTGCTGCTGAAACTTACCAAAATAGTGTTGGGGAGTGTACCAGTGGCCTGTCGGCCATGAATGGTTGCTGCCGACCCCCCTGCCGGCCAAGGATGCACACTGCCGACCACAGATGAAGAGGTGCCGGCCAACAATGAGATGGTGCCGGCCACTGGTGTGTTGTGACACCAAGCTGCAATAAAGCACAAAACAGAGAAAATGGAGGGTCTCCCAAGAACATGTACGTACTATGCCCCTCCATATCATCACAAAACACCAAGGGAGAGGCACCGTTGGATCCAAAACCATCAATCAAGCATCTCAATGCATGATGGCCAAAGATCCAATATGTACAAATTCAATAAATGCATGACAAACAAGACACTTAAACCATCTCCTTATCATGAGAGATCAAAGGCAATGGAGACCAAGGGTGATTGGCTCACTTCATCACTTCAAGTATGAAATGAACTAATCCACCTTGTGTTCAACACAATATTCAATTGAACACAATGCAAAGCAAGCAACATGACATGCAAACAACATGCTAATCTTGGCATGAAATGCAAGACTCTAACATGTAAACACTTATGCACAACATACTAGAACACTTCAACATTAAAAGCTAGTGAAAGACACAACATTAGAATCATGCAAAGCCATGCTCGATGGACTAGACCAACACCAAACAGACCCCACGCATGCCAAAGCAGTGGCAAAAACCAGCTGAAAATGAAGCACCAAAAGCTACAACAATATGCTCATGCATTGGCTCGCAAGCTAAGCATTAAACACAACTCTCAAACACAATCAAAGAGTGATATGCATAAGAATATGGCAATGCTATATGCTCTGAAATCAAGTGTTTAATGATGTCAAATCATCCAAACATCACAAATAAGGCATCAAAGAGGGCTCAAAACTCGAGACTAGCTAAGGCACTTGCACCATAGCCATATCAAGCAAGCCCCGAAGGACCAAGATGACTCAAAACAGTCCTAAGGCAGGTCAAAACAATGCTAGAAACATGCTGGTGTGTAGTCAAAACAGGCTAGAATGATGAGCCAAAACGGCAAGCGTGTAAGGCTAAATGGCAATATTACACTACAAGTGCAAAAAGCATGCATAAGGTGACACAACTAGGCCAAAATAGAGTTATGCCATGCTAAAATAAGGCCAAAAATAAGCTGAGAACAAGCCAACACATGCTAGAAAAACATACTCAAATATGAGGCCATCAACACAAGCAACCAAGACACAAGGAGAAGGGATGACCCCCACCTATTTTGGACCTCAAAACACACTTTCCACCACTGAAATTCCTTGGGAATTCAGTGGTTAAAAGGCCAAGAGAAGGTGATCTCAAAGGCCTTAAGAGATGGTACAAAAAAAAGCAAAACAAGCCACCAAAGGGGGTAGACCACCCCTAACTCAAACAAGGCCTCAAACAACCATCCTTAACACTTAAAAACAGAACTTTTTGTAGTTGAAAGCAAGGCCTAAAACAGCATGTAAAGGGGGCCAAACACTTGATTAAAATAAAGCTTAAAGAGGGAAAACACTCACCCTTGAAGCACAACTTTAAGACAGCAAGTCTTTTTAGTTAAAACCAGCTTTTTGAGTCCAAACAACACCCTCAAGTAACTCAGCAACAAGGTAATGCTGTTTCACTAGGTGTTGTAGTGCAAATATATGGAGAAAACACACTTTAAGGCAATATTGAGCACAATATATATATATATATATATAGTGTGAGAATTCTAGAGAGAGAAATTCCAGCTCTGGAAATTTTGTGAACCTTTTAGAAGGGGGAGGCACCTCCCCCTATATAGGCAATGCAAGCACAAGCTTGCTTAACAAGCTTCAAATCGCTTTCCATCCCTCCATACACGTGTATGGAGGATGGCTGAGTGAGCCACAACTGGCTCAAAATATCTAACATAAATATCTGCGGAAACAAGGTTGTCGCCGGCCATCAGTGGTGGCCTGCAGTGCCTCATTGATGGCCGGTAGGGTCTATTGATGGCCGGCAGGGCCTAACCCATGGCCGACAGCCCTCTCTGATGGCCAGCATGCCATCAAGGACTTCACAAAGCAAAAAGCAACTCATGGTCCAAAAATGAGACAAAATGGAAATAGGGTTTGGAAGGATCAAACCTGTAACATCCCGTCGCAAAGTTCAAGTACTCGATAAGCAATCACACTTCACATTGGATGTACCGACAAGCGTATCCGAGTCTCGAGGACGGTCAAAAATAGGGTGTCTACAGTTATACGTTTACTTGGCTTAGATTCCATGTACTTACCGCTTTATTTGTGCAGGTAATGATTTGAAAAAAGTATTTTTCTGGGCCGACAACGCTATGCTTGAGCAAATCAAAACTGCGCTCCAATTCTTCGGCTGTCCAAACCTCCAAAAGCAAGGGAGGGCTGCCCATGTCCTTCTGAGATACGAGCCAACTTACGCTACCTTTTCGACCGAGGATCCCATTCCAATTCCAAAGGGAAAACAACAGCTTACGGCACTGATTTTCCCAAATTTCAAGAATCTTAGAGAGATTGGTCTTGAAGTTTCAAATTCAGAGCCGGTCGCTATAGACTCGACTTTCTTCACGCCTCCCTTTCGGAGAGCTCGAATTGGTCCTACAGTTTGAACTCCTATCACGGTTCAGAATCTAATCTCACAAAGTGCAATGTGAAATTGATAAACACCAAAGAGTCCAATCCGACAAATCATTTTGGAAAATCGATTTTGGAATCAAATAATGCCAAAACTAGACTACTTTGCCAGAATATAGAGTCGCCACCTAAATATTTTTTTTTTTGAGAAATTTGGGAAACCCTGACTTGTGCCAAAGGCCATGTGTCCGTCATCACCAAAGTTGCCTCGGCTTGGGAACTTGGGTACGAACGGGGAAGGTCCTGAAATGAGCACCCCCGCTCGCTTGATCAAAGGATCGGCCTCTACTAAACATGATATATTGTTTGATAAACACATGTGTTCTTATTCTGGTTATTAGCTAACTTTACTATGTGACGCACACAAGCAAGTATAGACTAAATCGCAAGAATTGGAATGAATTCAACTCGTGTTTGCTTTCGAAAATGGTTTGAATTTGCCACCCTTAAGTGGGCTAAAACATGATTTGCAACTTCATAAAGTGGGCTTAAAACTAACATTTATTGAATTGTTTCAATTCACGCAACAAAGCCTTCATCCACAGGCATTCATGTAGTTTATCATTTAAGCAAATAGCCTCATGGCAAGCATGCGAAACATGGCATCACTCTCACTCATGCAAGTATGCTAAAGCGTAAAACTTACCGAGTACTCCAAGCCAAAACAAAAACTAGTTAGAAATATGCATGATCCTAACTATATGAGATGCCTCGTGCAACACATGCAATAATGCAATTAATAGGCTTGGCTACTAATATGGCATTCGAAGCAATTTGAACAACATGCGATAAACATGTATTCATGGAAGTATTGAAATTACGATGCAGTTTGAATGATGCGTCGAACCTCGGTGCATGCAAGAAAAATGAATGGATGCAAATATACAAGCATAAGGTATGCTAATAAAAAATGATCCCTAATCTAACCATCGAAAACGGTTAAATAAAAGGGAGAAAGACATGGGGTTGGAAGACATGCACACACACGCACGCTTATTACAACATTAGGCCCTCACAAAGGAGGGTCCGAATAAATAAACTAAGCTACACTAAGCTAAGCTAATTATTACAAAACAAAACTAATTAACTATTCTAAGCTAATTTAATTATTACAACACAATTGAATAACTAGCTATGCTAAGCTAATTAAAATATTACAAAGCAAATTGAAGGATTAGCTATGCTAATTAACTAATAAAGCAATTCAAACGACCTCGAGGGATGAGGGATGCATGCATGCTCGGTTGCTTTCTCCCAAAAATGCTCTTGCCTTGCCATCAGATGCCTCTGTTTGCACTCATTTGATCTCTGAAAATTGCACCAACTTCCAGATTGCCTCTGCACCAACACAGGAACACATTTGCACAAAACTTCACTGGTGGCAGGTCAGCCACAAAAAGTGGTTGTTGGCCACCTCAACTGGCCAGTCGAGTAGTTTAAGTAGCCGGTCGGCCACCCCCATTTTCTGGACTTCTGCTTTTGCTGTAATAGAGAGCAACAAAGGTAAAACAAAGAATTTTCAAGGAATGTATATACTGCTACACTCCTTATCATTTCTCAAGCTCAAAGGAGTGTAGCTCTTGGCTCTCAAACCATCAACCAAGCATTTTCAATGCATGATGGCTAGAAAATCAAGCTTGTACAAAGTCAATGAATGCACAAATAAGACTCGAAGGACCACCACCCTATCATGCATGATCAAGGGTGTCAGTGACCAAGAAAAGTGGCACGTTTCATCACTTTGAGTATAAAACGTTCCATTTTTCTTGTGTTTGGATTAACGTCCGATCCGAACACATGCAATGCAACACAAATATGCTTATCTTACTCAAGTTTTACTTGGTTCATTTTTGTTTACACATTTTACATTACCGATTAGTCCTTTAACCGATTAAGTCCAAAGTGAGAGTCCTCTAATTGGAAGGAGGGCTTAAGTCACAAGTACCTTAAGCATGAAAGAAGTCTCATGCTGTTGGTTAGCAGAAGCCATCAAGAGCGGATTAAAACCATTAGGCATGAGAGACTCAACTCCATACTCAAGCCAACAAGGGGCTCAAGACCACTTTCAAACCAAAGTAAAAAGTGAAGAATAGAGGGAGGTTGTAGACTTTTCAATGCTAAAATGGCATGCAAAAAGGCACTAAATCATGCAAGCAACACATGCAAGTCATGCTAAGAGCCCAAAAGCATCAAACTAGTGAAGATCACAACACTATAAGCATGCAACAAAAAGCTCAACTGACCAAACCAGCTCTGGACAGAGTTAAAACATGCGAAAATAGTGGCTAAACCATGCTGAGATTAAAGCACAAAAGGCTATAAAAACATGCTCACATGTTAGGTCGCAAAGAAGACTCAAGACACAACTCCCAAAAGCAATGAAAGAGTGAAATAAGTGAGAGTGTGACAGAGCTATATACACTAAAATCATATGTAAAATGATGCTATAACATGCAAGCCACTCAAACACTTCATGCTTAAAGCCTCAAAACAATGAGCTAGTGAAGACCATTACACTATAGCCATGCAATACAAGCCTCGAAGGACTTAACCAGCCCAAAACAGAGTTAAAGTAAGCCAAAATAGTAGCTAAAACAACCTAAAGTTAAGCTACCACAAGCTACAAAAATAGGCTAAACCATTAGGCATGCTAGACTAGTAAGCACCATTGCACTACAAGTACAAAAAGCAAGCAACAAATGCGCCAACTAACCCAAAACAGAGTTGAAACATGCAAAAATAGAGCCTAAAACATGCTTAAACTAAGCTAACACAAGCTACAAAATCAAGCTACCATGTAGTGCTAACTAGGCATGTAAGAGACACACAAGGAGTGAAGGCTAACCCCTCCATTTTTGGACTTCAAAACATACTTTTTACCACTAAAATAACTCAAAATTTCAGTGGTTTAAAGGCCGAAATGGTTTGATGTAAAGGTAGTAAGAAATGGCACAAAAGGTTTCACAAGCCAAAGAGCAACAAGAGGAGACAACCCCCTAACTCACCAAGACTTAAACCACCATTTTGAAACCTTAAAAACAGAGTTTTTTATGGTTGAAAAACCAGGTCAAAATAGTGTAAAAAGATAGCCAAGCAAGCAACTAAAACAAAGCTTAAAAGAAGTAACCCTTATACCTTTGAAACACAACACTAAACAACCATAATTCTAAGCTAAAACCAGCCTTAAGAGCTCAAACTAAGCCTCAAAGAACCTCAGCTCCAAGATGAAGATGTTTGGTCAAGGGTCTTAGTGCAAAAGTGTAGAGAATTCTCACTTTCAAGCACAAAACAAGAAGAGAGACAGAGAATTCTAGAGAGAGGGAAAAATTTGCTACAAATTGTGTAGCCTCTCAAAATGGAGGAGAGACCCCCCCTCCCCTCCCTTATATAGAAAATCAAGCCAAAGGCTTGCATTCATCCCTCCATACACGTGTATGGAGATGAGCATCAGTGAACAACAGCTGGCACAGTTAGCAAATAAATATCTAAAAAAGGAGAAAAATGGCCATCAGCTAACATTGTGACCAACCGGCCATCAATGGTGACCGCCACCACCTGTGGTCGACAGTTAGGGGATGGCCGACAGGTCACCCTTTCCTCCAAAAGTGAAGCAACAAGCTCTTGGCCCACAACCAAGCACAAAACAGACAAGATTAGAGGCTCCAAGGCAAGGTGCTCAACTGAGACCTTCAAGGACTCAAAACGAACACGAGCGAGCACAATCATTGGGTGTTCAAACGATGACATCCAAGTGTTGAGGACGATCAAATATGGGGTGTCTACAGTTGCCGAGGGAATAGCCAAACAAGTCATTGAGTAGCTGAATCAGTCCAACTTGGACAAATCTGATAGTCTAGGGGCGGAGGACGACGCAGCTCTAAATTTGGCCTTTGAGGAAGTTGGCTTCAACCTTCCATCTACTTCAAACTGAGTAGACGTATCGTTAGAAGACGTTATTTTCACCGACTTAGGGGACCTTCCCAGCATAGATCCTGAGAACATGGTTGGGGAGTCGCTCACGCAAATGGCCAAGAGAAAAAAGGCCAAGAAGATGGCAGCCCGAAAGAGGGCCGAAGCCTCCCGGTCTGAACCCCCACCACCTACTATTGGGGCTGAATCTTCTCCGCCTGCTCTTGTTGAGGAAACGGAGCAAATTATTACGGCCGAAACAGAGAAAATTTTCATTGATCAATCGGACAATCTGGTGGCCAAGCATAGGGGGAAGAAACGTCCTCCCGAGCACGAAGCCGACTCTTCGAAAAACCTAACTGATGAATGTTTGCGCATTAAAGAGTCGAACTTGGTCGCTACCGCTTTCATATAACCTAGAATAAGGAACGGTCGGTTGCTTCGATGCATCTCGCTGAAGGACGCCATGTGGCCTTAGGCGTGGTTTTTCAATTTCTCGCCGATTGACAAAGCAACCTTTCATGCAGAGCCAGATGTGTTATCAATAGCATTAGCCGCTCAATCACCAATATTGGTATATAACTTAATCTCTTGTTTGCAACCTTTCGTTCCTTTTTATGCCAGCTATGTTATTAATCTTTTGTTTTACAAGTGGTGGGCAAGATAGCTAAAATTGGCCGCCGTCATTATGACGCTATCAAACAAATCAACTTTCTCAAAGCCGAAGTTGAAACTGAAAAGAGCAAGGCTACAGAGGCCTCTCTTAGAGCCGAGTCTGAGGTGATCAAAGCGGCGGAAGAGCGGGTGATGGTCGATGCCGAGGCAGAGAAGGCCAACAGCTCCGATCAACTCAAGTTGGCCGCCGAGAAAAGGGCGAATGCGAGTGATGATGTGCTCAAGTTAACCAACGAGGTGATTGCCAAACTGGAGGCCAATTTGGAAGAATTGAAGAAGGCAAAGGAAATCGCCGACTCCGAGATCTTCAAGGTGTTCCAAGCGGAGAAAAACGCTGCCTTAGAAAAATACATGGAGGAAGTACCCAAGTTCAAAAATAGAGGCTTCAAACACGGCTGGCTCAAAGCCCTGGCTACCACTAATGTGACATTGAAGCAGCTAATTCCATACGAGCAGCTAGAGGTTGAGGCACTGGAGTCTAATCCTAAAGATTGAGTAGGGTCAATGTAATTTTGCTTTTTGTTTGGTATCTTCTCTACATAGTTTTTGTAGATTTTTGTTTATTTATTTTGATTAGAAGTTAAATATAGGATAATTTTCATGTGTAAAATGACGAATGTTTGTACTCAATTTATTAATGAAAATTGCCTTTTTGTCTGCCTTCCGCATGTGCTATTTAACAGCTAAGTAGGGTGATGTAACTTAATCCGGCGATAATATAATTGGATATAACACAATCTGCATGTGCTAAGTAATAGCCAAGTAGGGTGATGTAACTTAATTCGACGATAATATAATTGGCTATAACACAATCTGCATGTGCTAAGTAATAGCCAAGTAGGGTGATGTAACTTAATTCGACGATAATATAATTGGCTATAACACAATCTGCATGTGCTAATTAATAGCCAAGTAGGGTGATGTAAATTGATATATGGCTCAATAATATACAGCTCAATACCAAACTTGACTGGCCAATTGAGATGTAATCAGATGGACAAGTCGCTCAAAAGTCAATAATCATGTCTTGTGCCAATTTGAACATTGAAGAGCTGAATAAAACATACAACTTGCAAAATATGCCGATCAAATAGGGCATTGTTGATATATTTTTCAATAGAGGCCGAATAGATTAAGGAACCTGCCCTTGCCCCAGCTAATTAATGAACAGAACCGCCGAATATTGGTAGTTCAAGGATTAGGTGAGGAACATAACATGTCGGTGCAATGCATTGCGATTGGGCCGGATAGATTAAGGAATCTGCCCTTGCCCCAGCTGATTAATGAACTGAATCGCCGAATATTGGTAGTTCATGGATTATGTGGAGAAGTGGTTTGGAAATACTCTTCAGATCCTGGGAGACGCTAGTGATCCTCAGCTAGTCACCTGAAAAGATACAAACACTCCGGTCGGGGGTGCCGGAATTAGCACTCCGACGGACAAGTCAGTTCAGATACTCAAGATAGCTTGTTTACTAAGTTAAGTGAAGTGATTCTTACATACCTTTCTAAATCTGTGGTTCTTGTATTTATACTTGCTTTCTGGGCCTTAGGGCCTGAGCCTACTTTTATCCCATTCCCCATTTATTTATTCGGAGCTACTGACCTTTGGGTATTTGGCCTTCATAACGTATTCGACATCCTAGTCACGCAATATGAAGCCGAATAATATCTGATTTCTGGGGTACGCACCTTCCAACTCTTCTATTTATTCGGCTCCCACAATTGCCCCCAAAGCACTTTACCAACGACAGTCGGCTGGAGTGCTTGGTTCTGAATTTCGAAAAGTCAGAGCCAAAATTTGGCGGTTGGCCTCATCATGAGGATATCTAAGTGCACCCCTTTGGGTTATCGTGTCGACTTCCCGCCCCCTCGTACGTGTCTATTTATTGCAATTTAAAATTTTGACGTCCTTTCAAGTATGTATTTTATGACACTCGTCGCTGGATTGCCTTTTGAATCGTCCCTGCAACTCTCTTCTCCGATATCCTCTTCATCCTTTGTAAGTTCTCTCATTCCTTGCTTCGAAGACTCTTTCTGGTTTATTGCTTCCTTGGCATATTCTTATAAACTGTGGGGTATGGCGAAACATTTAAAAGACCTCTCGTTAGATCTAATTGCTGGCTTTAAACACCATTTCTCCATTCCTGATGATGTCCGTCTATCGCTTGTGGCAGACGGCACTCTTGATATGGAGAGGGAGGACAAAACCACGATTGTCTTTCCTCTTTTGTCAATCGCAGAGGGCGGAGTCTGTTTTCCCCTTCACCCATTTCTTAGGGCTGTGCTTCGCCATTGCGGTTTAATCCCTTCCCAACCCAATATGAATTTCTTTAGAATTATAATGGGGGTTATAGCGCTCAACTGTCGCCTTAGAATTAACCTTGGCATTCCAACCATCCGGCATTACTATGCCTTGGCTAAGTCTTCTGGTCGGCACGGGCGTTTCTTCCTTAGGGCCAAGGATATCGACCATCAACTAATTACTATGCTTTCTAGTTCTGGAAAACAAGTTGATGATGTTATGGTCGTTGTCCAGAGTAACTGGGAATTTGGCAAAGGGGAGGATCACATCGACCCTATTCCTAGACGGAGGGGCGAGCCAGGTGGCTGATTGCCTTCTCGCTTTTATTATTTGTTCATTTTTGTTGTAAAGACTCTTCCTTAAAATGTTACAGCTCGGCTTGTGCAGGGAACGACTTAAAGAAAGTCCTGCCTTCAACTGACTACGCTGTTCTTTCAGATATCAAAGTCGCACTCAAGTATTTTGGCCGTCGAAGTCTTCAGAAACAAGGGAGGGCGGCCCACATTCTGCTTCGTTACGAGCCGACATATACGACCTTCTCGGCGGCGGAAAATATCTCGGTTCCGGAGGGTGAAGATTCTCTTATCGCTCTTTATTTTGTCCGACTTCAAAAACTTGAGGCAGGTTGGTTTTGAAGGGTCTGATTCGGAGCGGGATGTAGCTAATGTTACCGAATCAGATCAGTCCAAAACCGAGTCTGACAATATATTGAATTCGGCTGATCCTCCATCCACTTCGGGCCGATGGGATCTTTCACTTGATGGTGTTTTTCACGGCTTGGAGGATCTTCCCGCCGTAGGCTCTGAAGACATGGCCGGGTTAAGCCTAACACAACTTGCCAGGAAGGCAAATGCGGAAAGGTTGGCCGCGCGGCGAAGAGCGGCCGCCCTTCCATCTGAAGTACCACCCGCCACCGAATCTCAACTCTCCCTGCCTGTTGGCGAATCAGAGTCCTTGCGCGTTGAGGTGGAGACGGCAAAAAATCGGCATGCCGAATCTACTTTAATCTTGCAGGCCGGCCAAGAAGTTCAGGAGGCAGAGAAACGCCCTGCCGAGTTTGAGGCCTGCTTAGAAGAACGAGGCGACAAACGTCCTCGATTAGAGGGATCGAATGTGATCGTTCCTTTTGTCATTCAGCCGATGATAAAAAAACATGCCGGTTTCTTCTGATGCTTCGGCACTTAAAGATCCAAAAGTCACATTCAACTTGGCTACGTCCGTGTCGTTGCCGTCTGACAAGGAGGCTTTCCGGGTGGAACCAGATCTGAATGTGACTGCACTAGCCGCCCAATCGGCACTTTTGGTACATATTCGGACTTTACTTCACTTAATCCAAATGACGTTGAAGTTATGGTTTTAAATTCTTGTTTTGCAGACCATCGGAAGGATAGCTGATATGGGTCGTCACCATCGTGACGCCGTCAAACAGATTGGTCGTTTACGAAAGGAAGTTGAGGACTAGATGAGAAGGGCCGAGGTCGAAGCTTTAAGGGCGAACAAGGAAGCCTCAAGGGCCGAGGCCGAGATGGAGAGGGCTCGTAGCGCGGATCAATTAAGATTGGATGCCAAGAAGAAAGCGGACGCGAGCGAAGATGCGCTCAAATTGGCCCAGAAGGCGGTCTCCAAATTGGAGACTGAGTTGGCTGAAATGAAGGCGGCGAAGGAAACAGCCGACTTGGAATCTTCCAAAGCATTCGAGGCCGGGAAAAATGCTGGACTCGCCGAGTATTTGGACCAAGTCCCCAAGTTTGAAAATCGGAGATTCAAACATGGCTGGCACAAAGCCCTTGTTGCTGCTAAAGCTTCATTAATTATGCCAATACCAAATGAGCAAGTGGACGTTGAGCCATTGGAGTCTGATTCCGATGGCTTATCTGGGCGACTGACATAGTTTTTAAGATGTCGAATGTATTTTTACAGTTTTTAATTTGGTATTTTTCATGTGGGCATGCAGCTTTTTGTTTAGTAATTTGCATATATAAAATTTCATGAGTTGTGCTCAACTTGCTAAGGAAAATGATGTTGATGAAAAATGTTGTTGATGAATGATATTGGTTTCGGTTATGGTTAGATCAGCTGCTTAGCTTAGGTATTTGGCCGACCAAATTAATAAATATGCCCTTGCCTTCGCCAGGGCGCGAGCTTGGGAAGCCAAATGGGGCTAGCTCGTGGGTTGGCTAAGGCGCAGATTGGTCGACTCTTGTGCTTGAAAACATGGCCGACCAGATTAGTAAATCTGCCCTTACCTTAGCCAGGCCAGATTAGTAAATGTGCCCTTGGTTTAAGATGCCGAATGGGCCTAACTCGTAGGCTGGCTGAGGCGACACACTTTCGCTTGAAAACATGGCCGACCAGACTAGTAAATATGTCCTTGCATTAGCCAGGGCGCGAGCTCGTGAAGCCGAATAGGCCTAACTCGTGGGCTGGTTGAGGCACAGATTGGTCGACGCTTGCACTTGCGCTTGAAAAGATGGCCGACCAGATTAGTAAACCTGGCCCTTGCCTTAGCTAGGGCGTGAGCTTGCGAAGCCGAATGGGCCTAACTCGTGGGCTGGCTGAGGCACACTTGCGCTTGAAAACATGGCCGGCCAGATTAGTAAATCTATCATTGCCTTAGCCAAGGCGCGAGCTCATGAAGCCGAATAGGCCTAACTCGTGGGCTGGCTGAGGCACAGATTGGTCGGCACTTGCGCTTGAAATGAAAACAAGGCCGACCAGATTAGTAAATCTGCCCTTGCCTTAGCTAGACTAGATTAGTAAATGTGCCCTTGGTTTGAGAAGTCGAATGGGCCTAACTCGTGGGCTAGCTGAGGCGGCACACTTGCGCTTGAAAACGTGGCCACCGCATTAGTAACTGTCATTGCCTTAGCCAGGGCACGAGATCGTGAAGCCGAATGGGCCTAACTCGTGGGCTAGCTGAGGCACAGATTGGTCGGCGCTTGCGCATGAAATGAAAACATGGCCGACCAGATTAGTAAATATGCCCTTGCCTTAGCCAGACTAGATTAGTAAATCTATCCTTGCCTTAGCCAGGGCGTGACCTCGCGAAGCCGAATGAGCTTAACAATTGTCATTCGACTTTTGACGTTTGGGATTACTGACGTTGCCTCGGGAGAGCTGCATACATTGAAGGATAAATGGGGCGGGTGCACGCCAGAGGCCTTACCTATTTCCATTCAAGCAACTTGAGAGGGATGAAGGTTGGCTGCATTAGACGCCGCAATGAGTTGCAGTAGCAAGCCTATGCGTACGGGAAGAAGAACGTCCAAGGATCGGGAAACACAGCAGCCCCTTACTCGTCAAAGCAGATCACCCCAAGAGGACAAGCAACAACGGGGAAATTCTCAGCGCCCGCGACCGAGAATCGATCCTGATGCGACGCCACGACCGTTGAATTTTGCAGTTTTTGTGAGGAATAGGCCAATGACGGAGGCGGATTCTACCATCAAAGACCAAGATGTGGCAGTCGAGTTCGCTCGACAGATCTTCCCGCCAGAAGTCCAACAATCGATGGTCGGATGTCAAGATTTCGAAGTATTTCGAGACGGCATACATGGGACCATGAAAGGACTATATACTGCTTACGAAGTCGGCATGCGTCTGCGGGAAGTGCGACGTGAGAGTGAGAAAAAGGACAAAAGGAATCGCAGTCTGGAGATTCGTGTAGAAAAGGCTGAGCATGAGCTTCGGGAGCTGAAGAATGTTCAAACGAGCGCATCAGTGGCGGCCGATCAATCTAAATTCGTCGTTGAGGAGAGAGTGACCCAACGGACCTTGGGTTATGCAAAGAGGTTTCAGGACAGCCTGAAGGCCGGGATAGAGAAGACCAAACGAGACCTTGCCGAGGAGGTCTGCCGATGTGAAAATTGTAGATTTAAGCACGGCTGGATCAAGGCCCTTCAAACCGAGAAAGCTCTCGAAGCTGTGGGAATCGATTCGGCTTCGCCCCTGTATCATCGTCACTACTTACCCTATTCCGATTTCGAAATTGAGAAGAGCGACGATGAGGGTGCCGAATAAACAGACTTCGTGCCGAACAAATAGAATTTCTTTTATTTTCAACGTCTGTATTTGGTCTTGAAATATTTAATTAAACGTATTATTTCAACTTATCGCCAATTTTGTGTTACGTGGTGCAAATGTTTCAACATGCATTGACCGCTCAATTAAGAACAATTCTCATTGAATATTTATTCGCCAAAGGAAGTGGTCCGAATGCATCTCACAAAGGCTCCGAATCCGGAGACTTTTGGCCAATCGTGACATCCACGAAGAATGCTCCGAATTCGGAGTCTTAATCGGCCTTAAGAGGCTTATTCGGCCTTAAGGTGTCATGCTCCAAAAGGGGGCTACGAATTCGGAGACTTTATTTTGGCGAAACGTGATATCCACGACGGGCGCTCCGAATCCGGAGACTTAATCAGCCCTAAAGTGTCATGCACCGAAAGGGCGCTCCGAATCCAGAGACTTGGCCAATCGTGACATCCACGAAAGGTGCTCCGAATCCGGAGACTATTTTGGCCAATCGTGACATCCACGAAGGGCGCTCCGAATCCAAAGGCTTAATCGGCCCTAAGGTGTCGTGCACCGAAAGGGCGCTCCGAATCCGGAGACTTGATTTGTGCCAATCGTGACATCCACGAAGGGCGCTCCGAATCCGGAGACTTGATTTGGGCCAATAGTGACATCCACAAAGGGCGCTCCGAATCCAGAGTCTTAATCGGCCCTAAGGTGTCATGCACCGAAAGGGCGCTCCGAATCCGGAGACTTGGCCAATCGTCACATCCACGAATGGCGCTTCGAATCCGGAGACTATTTTGGCCAATCGTGACATCCGCGAATGGCGCTTCGAATCTGGGGACTATTTTGGCCAATCATGACATCCGCGAAGGGCACTCCGAATTTGGAGGCTTAATCGGCCCTAAGGTGTCGTGCATCAAAAGGGCGCTCTGAATCCGGAGACTTGATTTGGGCCAATCGTGACATCCACGAAGGGCGCTCCAAATCTGGAGACTTGATTTGGGCCAATCGTGACATCCACGATGGGCGCTCCGAATCTGGAGTCTTAATCGGCCCTAAGATGTCATGCACCGAAAGGGCGCTCCGAATCCGGAAACTTTATTTCGGCCTTAGAAGGCTTATTTGGCCCTTAAAGGCTTGGGAGCGAGCTTGCAAAAAATGAGAAACTTTGTATTGCAACGATGGAATATGTACAAGTATCAAGCCCACAAGTCGGGTCAATGATAGAATTTACGTAAATGTGTTGAGTTCCAAGGCTGTGGCAGGCTTCTTCCTGACATGTCTGAGAGCCGATATGCCCCTGTTCCTGCGATGGATTCTATCTAATAGGGGCCGTCCCAGTTTGGACCTAATTTTTCATCGGCCGGTCTCCGGTCGGCTGGAAGTACCTTCTGTAGGACCAACTCTCCTGGCGTGTATCGGCATATCTGAACTCGCTAATTATACGACTTGGCAAGCTACTGCGATACTGCGTGCCATGAATGCCAGGGCGAGGTCTCTTCGTTCTTCGATTAGAATCAGATCCGGGGCAAGCATCATGTCGTTTCGGCCCGTATCAAAAACTTGTGATTTCAGAGTTGAGAGGCCGATTTCTAGGGGTAAGATTGCCTGGGTTCCAAAGCATAGAGCAAACAGCGTTTCTCTAGTGGATCTCCTCGATGTGGTACGATGTGCCCACAATACACTCGGCAATTCTTTGACCCATTTGCCTTTAGCTTTTTCTAGCCTCTTTTTGATGCCGTCCAAGATGGATTTGTTAGAGGCTTCGGCTTGACCATTGCTTTGGGGGTAGGGCGGTGTAGAGAAGCAAGGCCGAATGCCATACTTGCTGCATAACTCTCGATATACGCCACAATCGAACTGGGTGCCATTATCTAAGATGAGAGCTCTCGGAATGCCGAATCGCGTTATGATGTTTCTCGATACAAAGCGTTTAATGTCGGCGTCTCGTATATGTGTTAAAGCCTCCGCTTCGACCCATTTTGTGAAGTAATTTGTCGCGACGATTAAGAATCGCTTGTTCCCTGGGGCCCTCGGCAATGGTCCTACGATTTCAAGTCCCCATTGAGCAAACGGCCAGGAGCTGGTGATAGAGTTCAACCCTTCGGCAGGTAGATGGGTTAATGGAGAGAACTTTTGGCACTGTTCGCATTTTTTTACATAACTCTCCGCGTCAGCTCTCATTGTCGGCCAATAATACCCATGTGTTATAGATCGATGGGCCAGGGTGCGTCTGCCAGAATGGGCACCACAACTGCCCTCATGTATCTCTATCAGGAGCTCCTCCACTTTGTCGGGGTGTACACATTCCAAATATGGACCAGAGAGGGACTTTTTATAAAGCCCTCCTTGCGGATCAAGATAGTATCGCAGGGCTTTATTTCGCAGCTTGTGTGCTTCTTTTTTGTCCTCTGGGAGTTGTTCAGAAGAGAGGAATGCAACAATGAGGTCCAGCCAGCTTGGTGCGGATTCTATAACGTTGACACGGACTTCCTCCAAAGGGCCAATACTCGGCTCCGGGACGAAACCTACTTCGATGGTCCGTTTGATCTCAGAATTGATGGCAGAGGCTAGGCACGCCAAGGCATCCACGTGTGTTCTCGTCGCATGTTATTTGGTTCACCATGATGGTCAAATTTTGCCAAGAAGGAGTTGGTCGTTCTCATGTAAGCCGCCATACGCTTTCTTGCCACGTACTCCCCCTTTAGTTGATTGATTACCAATTTTGAATCACAGAACACAAGCAGACGCCGAGCGCCGAGAAGGTGCGCATTTCGCAAACCGGCTAGAAGGGCTTCATATTAAACGTTATTTGTTGCTTCGGAGCCAAGCTTGACGGCCTACTCGATTACTGCGCCATCTGGAGACATGATTACAACTCCGGCGCCACTGCCCCTTTGGTTAGACGATCCATCACAGTATAATTGCCAAATATCCCCGACATAAATTCTCCAGTTCGGCTTTGGTTGAACTTCAGCCTTTGGTCGAACTTCGTCAGGTTTTAGGTTGGCAAGCTCGTCGGTGAATTCGGCAACAAAGTCGGCCAACACTTGCCCCTTGATTGCAGTTTTAGGTAAAAACTGAATGTCGTATTGGCCAAGTTCAAGAGCCCATTTTGAAACACGTCCTGAAGCTTCGTGACTCCGTAATCGATCGGAGGATAATCTGTTAGCACCCCAATGTTATGTCCATGGAAGTAATGCATCAGTTTTCTTGCCGCCATGACTAGGGCTAAGATGAGTTTTTCCAGCGGAAGGTAGCGTGTTTCGGCGTCAACCATTGCCTTGCTCACATAATACACTGGCCGTTGCTCCCCCTCCTCCTCTTTTAACAGTACGGCGCTGACGGCCCTATCGGAAACTGCCAGATATAGAATGAGCGGGTCACCAGCGGCGGGTGTTGTCAAGAGAGGTACTGAGCAGAGGTAGGTCTTGAGTCCGTTGAAAGCTGTTTCACATTCGGCGGACCATTCAAAAGCCTTACCCTGCCGTAGTGTCTGAAAGAATTGTCGACAGCGATCTGTAGACCGGCTGATGAACTCGTTGAGTGCAGCGGCTATGCCCATCAACTTTTGGACTTCTTTTAGTGAACAGGGGGAGCCGAGTTCCAAGATTGCTGTGACTTGCCTCTGGTTGGCTTCGATTCCTCGGTGATTGACGATGTAACCCAGGAATTTGCCTGAGCCGATTCCGAATGCACACTTAGAAGCGTTCAGTTTCATTCTGTATTTGCGTAAGATGCTGAATGTCTTTTCTAGATCGGCTATATGATTCTGTTCTTCTTTGGACTTGACCACCATATCATCGATGTATTCTTCCATAGTGTGGCCGAGTTGCTCTTTGAACATGGCGGTGACCAGTCTTTGGTAGGTTGCCCCTGCATTCTTCAGCCTAAAAGGCATAACTTTGTAGCAATAGGTTCCTCTTAGGGTGAGGAACGCAGCTTTGTCCTGGTCATCTGGATGCATGGTGATTTGATGGTAGCCTCTGTAAGAATCGAGGAAGCTCATGCGTTGATGACGTGGCGTCGCATCGACAAGCTGGTCGATTCTGGGTAGAGGAAAACAGTTTTTGGGGCAAGCTTTGTTCAGATCCGTGAAATCAACGCACACTCGCCAAGTCCTGTTTTTCTTCTTCACCACAACTATATTGGAGAGCCACGTAGGGTAAGTGACTTCTCTAATTGCCCCGGCGTCAAGCAGTCTGTCGACCTCCTCAACAACAGCGGCAGTATGCTCCGCGTGCGACCGTCGGCCTTTCTAAATGATTGGCTTACATTTGGGATCGACATTCAGATGGTGCTGTGAAGCTGATGGGTCTACTCCCGGCATTTCGTACGGAGTCCACGCAAAGACATCGAGGTTGTTGAGTAAGAGAGAGATCAGCTGCTGCCTGTCAGCCTGATTCAGAGAGGCGCCGATCATGAAGAACTTTTTTGGGCTTCCATCGATGTCAACTCGGTCTAAATCTTCTATGGCCTTCTCATTTGGATGCCGCCCAACGTCATCAAGGATCTCCCGATTCGGCACCTCAATGGAGTTTACTTGTAGTTCCTTTGGCGTTCTGGCAGCCGATTTCTGGGATCTGCGGATTTGCTCAATGCCGTGTTCTGTTGGGAAACGTAGCAGTTGATGATAGGTGCTTGGGACAGCCTGCAAGGTATGCAACCACGATTGCCCCATGATGAGATTGTACGGCGATGGCAGCCTGACAACCAAGAATTTCACATCCATCGTTCTAGAACCTGCTCGACCGAGTAGGCTGATCTTTCCCAACGGGTACTCTGGATTGGCATTGAAGCCAAAAAGTGGATAAGGAGCCGAAGTCAGGTCTGACTCGTTGAATCTGAGTTTGGTGAAGGTTTTATAATACATAACCTCTGAAGTACTACCCTGGTCGATAAGAACACGTTCGACGGTGAACTGATTTACGCATAGCTCAATAACCAATGGATCGATGTGAGGGAGTGTTACACCGATCAGATCAGAGTCATCAAAGGTGATACTTGGCGTTTCTCGGAGCCGCTTTACTAGCGTGAGTTGCTGTTGGGGACCTAGATGTGATTGGATCGCATGCACGGCCGGGGCTGCTGGCAGGCTGTATATCATGTGGACGGTATCAGGCGGAAATGCATCCTTCGGAAGGGCAGGTGTTTTGATCGCACTCCTCCGGACGCATTGTTAGAGACGTTCGTCCTTTGCCAACTCCTCAAGATGATTTGTTGAGGCATAGCGGCCGTCAGTTGTTTGCTGTCGAGCTCGAGATCATCAATCATCTGCCTCGGGATCGCATAAGCCCGGGCGCACTGTTTGTTTGGATTTTGCTATTTCTGAGGCCAGATCGCGACGAAAGTGTTCGTTCTCAGCGATGGCATTGTCCAACCTCTGTTTGGTTTGCCTAGCTTGTGCCATGGTCGCTTGTATTGTCTTTTGCGTTGGGTTTGAAGATGAGCAAAGGTCCAAGGCAAGTCTTGCTGCGACGGTTTTTTGTCCAAGCGAGTTTGCTGGAGTGAGGTCATCTCTCTGTGTGGTCTCGTCAGTGGCTATCGGAGGATCTTCAGTCACGCTTGCCATGGATGTATTTGAGTATTCCCACAAACGGCGCCAATTGTGGAGAAGTGGTTTGGAAATACTCTTTAGATCTTGGGAGACGCTAGTGATCCTCAGCTAGTCACCTGAAAAGATACAAATACTCCGGTCGAGGGTGCCGGAATTAGCACTCCGACAGACAAGTCAGTTCAGATACTCAAGATAGCTTGTTTACTAAGTTAAGTGAAGTGATTCTTACATACCTTTCTAAATCTGTGGTTCTTGTATTTATACTTGCTTTCTGGGCCTCAGGGCCTGTGCCTACTTTTATCTCATTCCCCTTTTATTTATTCGGAGCTACTGACCTCCGAGTATTCGGCCTTCATAACGTATTCGGCATCCTAGTCACGCAATATGAAGCTGAATAATATCTGATTTCTGGGGTACGCACCTTCCGACTCTTTTATTTATTCGGCTCCCACAGATTGAGTGGGGCATAGTAATGTCTCGGCACAGGCGCGGGGTGCGCATAGGTTCTATGCTGTGTTCAAATTCAATAGATTCTGAGAGAAAAAAGAGCATTGTGTCGAACTAAACTAGACAAATTTGGATGTTAAGAAGAATATTCTTCAACTGTAGAGGGAAGGGTAGGACACTAGCTAAACTGGACTCAAAGATGAATCATGGTGGTGAATCTACGTGAACGGGAAATAGGACGTTGGAAGAGTGTGAGAGGCGTCGCTCCCCCCGTCGTAGAAGTAGGTCACCCAGGAAGGAGAGGCAGTAGCAAGGGAACTCTCCCCATTCACGAAGCGACACCAGTAGGCCACCACGCCCGTTGAGTTTTTCGGTCTTCGTTGGGAATAAACCGATGACTGAAGTAGGTTCGATTATCCGCGATCCAAATGTGGCAGTCAAGTTTGCTTGACAGATTTTGCCGCCAGAAGTCCAGCAATCAATGGTCGGCCAGTCTGATTACGAAGTTTTTCGGGAGGGCGTCCATGGAGCGGTAAAGAGACTATACACCTCTTATAAAATCGGCATGCGTCTTTGTGCCGCTTGAAGAGAGATAGAGCAGAAAGACGGTCGCATTCGGAGCTTGGAAGCTCGCATAGAGAAAGCTGAGAATGAGCTAAAGAAAGCTAAAGCTTCCGAAAATCAATCGGCGAGTCAAGTGAACCCGATTGTTGCGGAAAAAGTAAATTAGTGGCTTTTGGATCACGAGATTGCCAACTGAGACACAGCGAGCATGTTCGTAAGAGAAGCAATAAGAATGAAGGCCTACAAACAAGGCTTTTTTTACGGCAGAAAAATTGGTATTGAAAAGACGAAGGACAAGTTAGCCGAGGATGTTTGTCGATGCAAAAATCGTCGATTTAAGCCTGGATGGATCAAGGCTCTTCAGGCCGCGGGTATCGATTTGGCGTTACCTCTATATCTAAATTACAAATTTTCCTTTGAAGCTTACGATGCCAAGAAGACCGACGATAAAGAGGGCGCCGAATAAATTTATATATTAATACACATTGTACCTTTAAGTTTGTCAAAAGCCATGTATTTATGCTTTATTTAATGAAACTCATATTTGCTATATTGTTTTGATTAATGTTTGTATTTACTTATGACAATCGTATATTAGTCCATGTCATTCCATTGCAAAATGCGGTCCTTCCGAATTCGGAGGGTTATTCGGCCATTTGTGACGTCCACGAAGTGCGCTCTGAATTTAGAGGCTTACTCAGCCTAAACGTGGCATTCACGGATTGGGCTCCGAATTCAGAGTCTTTTGTGTTGGCCAATCGTGATATCTACGAAAGCCGCTCTGAATTTAGAGTCTTATTTGGCCCAAACATGGCATTCACGGATGGGGCTCCAAATTCGGAGTCTTTGTGTTGGCCAATCATGATATCCACAAAGGGCGCTCGGAATTCGGAAACTTATTCGGCCCAAACATGGCATTCACGGATAGGGCTCCGAATTCGGAGTCTTTGTGTTGGCCAATTGTGATATCCACGAAGGGCGCTTTGAATTCGGAGACTTATTCGGCCCAAACGTGGCATTCACGGATGGGGCTCCGAATTCGGAGTCTTTGTGTTGGCCAATCATGATATCCACGAAGGGTGCTCCGAATTCGGAGGCTTATTCAGCCCAAACGTGGCATTCACGGATGGGGCTCCGAATTCAGAGTCTTTCATTTGCTACTAAACCATTATTAACGAGACTGAGGAAAGAAAGGGCATTGCATTGGGGAATTGAAAGATGTATACATAACATTTCAGCGAAAATTCAAAACAAACTAGCATGCCGTACAAGTTGGTTTAATGATAAAATTTGCGCAAATGTGTGGAATTCCAGGGGCGTGACAAACTTCTCCCAGCCATGTCTTTGAGCCGATATGCCCCAGTTCCGGCAATTGAATCAACCTGATAAGGGTCGTCCCAATTGGGGCCTAACTTTCTATCAGCTAGATTCTTAGTAGCAGGAAACACTTTCTTGAGAACCAATTCTCCAGGCGTATAACGATGCAACTATATGGGCTGATTATATGATTTAGCTAGCTATTGCTAATACCGTGCCATGCAAGCAAGGGCATGATCTCGGCATTCTTCAATCAGAGTCAAGTCCAAGGCCAACATCATGTCATTACGGCCCATATCAAAAACCTTGGATTTCAATGTGGGTAGGCCAATCTCGAGGGGGATAATTGCCAGGGTTCCAAAGCACAAAGCAAACGGCGTTTTCCTAGTGGATCACCTAGGAGTAGTGCAATGGGCCCACAACACACAAGGCAATTATTTGACCCATCTGCCTTTAGCTTTTTCCAACCTTTTCTTGATGCCATCCAGGATGACTTTATTGGAGGCCTCCGCTTGACCATTGCTTCGTGGATATGCCGGTGATGAAAAGTAAGGTCGGATACCATACATGTTGCATAATTCTTGGTAAACGCCATAATCAAATTGGGCGTCGTTGTCCAAAACAACTATCGTGGTATACCGAATCGTGTTATGATGTTTTTCCATACAAAACGCTTAACATCAACATCACGAATATGTGTTAAGGCCTCTGCTTTAACCCATTTTGTGAAATAATCTATTGCATGGAGCTCATGGTAGTGGTTCGACGATATCGAGTCCCCATTGAGCAAATGGCCAAGGACTAGTGATAGAGTTTAATTCCTCGGCAAGCAAATGAGTTAAAGAGGAAAACTTCTGGCATTGTTCGCATTTCTTGACATAATTCTTGGCATCTGTTCGCATGGTCGGCCGAGAATACCCCTGTGTTATGGCTCGGTGGGCCAATGAGCATCCTCCAGAATGGGTGCCATAGCTGCCTTCATGTATTTCAATTAAGAGTTCCTCAACTTTATCTAGGTGAACACATTCTAAGTACGACCGAGAAAGGGATTTTTTGTAGAATTTTCCATGAGGATCCAAGTAGTATCGCAGGGCTTTATTTCGCAGTTTGTGGGCTTCTTTCTTGTCCATTGGGAGTTGTTCTGTGGAAAGGAATTCAACGATAGGGTCCATCTAACTTGCTCCTGGTTCAATGATGTTAATCTGAACTGGTTCAGAAGAAGTAATGCTCGGCTCAAGGATAAATCCTACTTCGATTGTCCGCATAATTTATGAATTGATGGCAGATGCTAGGCAAGCAAGGGCATCTGCATGCGTATTCTGATCCCAGGTTATTTGATTCAATTCGTAGTGGTCGAATTTTGGGAGCAAGAGATTCACCGTTTTCATGTAGGCTGCCATGCAGTCATTTTTAGCTACATACTCCTCTTCCAACTGGCTGATGACTAATTTCGAGTCACAGAAAAGGAGCAACCGCCGCGCACCAAGGTGAAATGCATTCCGAAGGCCAGCTAGCTATGCTTCGTATTCGGCTTCATTGTTTGATGCATCAAAGCCCAGTTGACCGCCTGCTCAATTATTGCTCCTTCGGGGGTCATGATTACTACGTCTGCCCCACTACCACGTTGGTTGGATGACCCGTCATAGTACATCTGCCAAATGTCTCCAACATTTATTATCCAGTTAGGTTTAGGTTGCACTTGATCGACCATTAAGTTGGCAAGGCATCCCCTAAATTTGGCTACAAAGTCGACGAGCACTTGCCCCTTGATGTAGTTATAGGAAGAAATTGGATATCATACTAGCCGAGTTCCAAAGCCCACTTCGAAATGCGCCCTGATGCTTCCGCGCTACAGAGCGCCGACCGGAGGGGATAGTCTGTTACTACCGCTATGGTATGTCCCTGAAAGTAATGCATCAGTTTTCTTACAGCCATGACGAGAGCGAGGATGAGCTTTTCCAGTGGTAGATAATGTGTTTCGACGTCGGCCATTGATTTGCTTATATAGTAAACTAGTCGCTACTCCCCAAGTTCTTCTTTTAAAAGTACGGCACTGACCGCCCGGTCGGATACTGCCAGGTACAAGATGAGTGGATCCCCTACCAAGGGGGTTGCCAAGAGTGGTACTGATCGGAGATAAGTTTTCAAGCCATCCAAAGTGGCATGGCACTCCGGGGTCCATTCGAAAGCTTTGCCTTGCTGAAATGTGTGAAAGAATTGTCGACAGCGATCTATGGAACGGCTAATAAACCTGTTGAGCACGGCGGCCATTCCCATCAGCTTCTAAAGCTCTTTGACCGACTAAGGAAAGCCAAGTTCTAGAATTACAGTGATCTGCCTTGGGTTGGCCTTTATTCCGCGGTAGTTACCAATGTAGCTGAGGAATTTTCCAGATCCAATGCCGAATGCACACTTTGAGGCGTTCAATTTCATTTTGTACTTTTGAAGAATGCCAAATGTATCTGCCAAATCAACTAAATGGTCGTGCTTTTCCTTGGATTTGACCACCATGTCATCGATGTATACTTCCACCTGTGGTCGAAGTTATTCCTTGAGCATGGCGAACTAGTCTCCGTGAGTTGCCCCCGTATTCTTCAACCCGAAAGGCATGACCTTGTAACAATAGGTTCCTCTTGGGGTGAGGAATGCAGTCTTTTCTTGATCCTCTAGATGCATGGCAATTTGATGATAGCCTTTGTAGGCATCCAAGAAGCTCATGCGTTGATGATGTGCCATCGTATCTACGAGTTGGTCTATTTTGGGGAAAGGAAAACAATCCTTGGGACAAGTTTTGTTTAAATCCATGAAATCCACACAAACATGCCAAGATCCATTCTTCTTCTTTACAACCATGGTATTGGACAACCATGTAGGATAGGTTACTTCATGAATAGCCCTGGCATCAAGCAATCGGTCAACTTCTTCAACAACGGCCGAAGCATGTTCAGCGGCTGACCGCCTACTTTTCTGAATGATTGGCTTACATTTTGGATCAACGTTCAAGAGGTGCTGGGCCACAGATGGATCCATCCCTAGCATCTCGTATGGTGTCTACGCAAACACGTCAAGGTTGCCACGTAGAAAGGATACAAGCTCGTGCCTGTCAACTTCATTCAAGGAAGTGCCGATCATGAAGAACTTGTCAGGACTCTCATTAATTTCAACCCAATCCAGGTCTTCAGTTTCCTTTTCGCTGGGGATCTTCCCAATATCCTCAAGGCTCTCCCAATCTAGTACTTCAATCGAATTCACTTCTAGTTCTTTTGGTTTTTTTGAAGTAGCAACAAGGTAGCATGCTAGTGCTGATTTCTGAGAACCTTGAATCTGTTCAATACCATATTCAGTCGAAAAAGGAAGTAACTGATGGTAGGTGCATGGCACAGCTTGCATGGTATACAACCAAGTTCTTCCCATGATGAGATTGTATGGCGAAGGAAGTTTGACAACCAGAAATTCTACATCTACTAATCTCATGCCTGCCTGAACTGGTAGTGTGATCTTGCCCAAAGGATACTCAGGGTTAGCGTTGAAGCTGAATAATGGATAATCGGCCGGTGACAAAACTGAGTCAGTGAAGTCGAGTTTAACAAACGTTTTGTAATACATTATTTCTGAAGTGCTTCCCTGAACAATAAGAACACGTTCAACGGTGAATCTATTCACGTGTAGCTCAATGACGAGGGGATCGATGTGGAGGAGAGTTACTCTAATCAAGTCGGTGTCGTCAAAACTAATCCTCCCAGTTTCGTGGGGCCATTGCTAGTGTGATCGGCCTATGCAGGCTAGGTTGCAACTAAATTTTCTGTATCTCGACTGATGATGGCAGGCTGTATATCATGTGAATTACACCAGTGGAGGTGAATCTGGCCGTAGGGCTACCATGTTCGATGGATTATTCTTTCGGATATGTTGCGCCAACCGACCGTCTTGTACCAATTCCTCCAGGTAGTCCTTAAGTGCATAACAACTATCAGTGTCATGACCATGGTCCTTGTGGTACTCACACCGCTTGTCCCTTCTCCTTGTATCCGGAGGTCCCATCATTTTAGGCAGCCATTTAAAAAACAGAAGGTGTTGGAACTTTCGACAAAATCTTCCTGACCGGCTCTGCTAACTCCGTGTACTTTTTGTTTGAGCATCTTGTGTGTCTGCTATCCACTTGATATTGTTCATTTGATTGGTGTGAACACTGATCACTTGATCGGCGCAAGTCACGCCTTTTGTCTTGATTACCCCGATTTCGTAGTTTGGGGCTCCTTGATAGCACGATGCTTATCGGCTGAACGATTCCAGGCAAAGCTGTCTTAACTGCTTTCTGTCTGACTTTGACCTGCAGAGCATCGTCTTCCACCTTACAATATTCTTCAACTTTCTTCATTAACGCCCAAACTGTTTTGGGGGGCCATCTAGTCAACAAACTGCAGAGGGGACTATCAGGATGTAATCCCATTTTGAAGGCGGTGATGGCCATGGAGTCATTGCAGGCATCGTCTACCAGGTTAAAGGATTCTCAATAGCGTGCCGAATATTCACGAAGGTTTTCTTCTAGTTTAATTTGCATTGCCCATAAAGAATCGGCTTGCTTTGGTTGGATTTCATTGGTGATGAATCTTGCCCTGAAGGACTTTTGGAGTTAATGGAAGCTTTTTATTAATGCTAGCTCTAGTTTATACTACAATCTGATGGCCAGTGGTCCCAGGCTACTCGGAAACATTCGACACATGAGGACTTCATCATCAGCATACAGTGTCATCGCTTGTTTATAATGACAAATATGGTCAGTGGGGTCTGATTTTTAGTCATATAGGGTGAACGACGGTGCTTTAAACTTCTTGAGTAGCACATCCCTAGCAATTCGTCACACAAAAGGGTCATGCTTGTCTTCTTCATCCGAATCATCACATCTTCTTCGTTGCTTCTGCTGTACATACGGACTTCCTTCGAATGAGCTAGATACATCTATTCGTCCCTTCTTTCTGGGCTCCAGGGATGGCGAGTCAGAATCACTATCATTATCGCGTTTTCAAAGTCGACGTCGTCGATCATCCTTCTTTCTTAAAGGTCGACCCCGGTCGTGGCATGAGGCCTGTTGGGATTTGGCTAGCTCCAGGGCCAACTCTTGGAGCAGGCGCTCGTTCTCAGCCATCATGTTTTCTAGACATTGTTCATTTTGCTTTGCTTGATCCATGATTGTCAGCATTGTGTCTTGCACCGATGTTGAGGGTGAGGTCTAGGCTATTGAGTCAAAGTTCAAGGCTGGTCATGCGGTGATATTCTCCGGTCCAAGCATGTTTCTTAGAGTGATGTCATCTCTTGACGTAATGTCATTAGTGACTACCAGAGGATCATCTGTTACGCCCGCCATGGATGTGCTTGAGTATTCCCACAGACGGTGCCAATGATGGAGAAGTAGTTTGGAAATACTCCAGGATCCAGTTAGACGTCTTTGATCCTCTTATTACTACCTGAAAAGGGGATGAACACTCCGGTCGGGGGTGCCAGAATTAGCACTCCGACGGACAAGTTAGTATGCTCTCTCATTTACTTCCATCTCAAGTTATTTTATCTATTCTCACATACCTTTCTTTGGTTGATGTTCCTCTATTTATATTAACTTCTGGGCCCAAGGGTCGGGCCCACTCTTAATCCAGCGCATGATTGCTTATTCGGCCTTACGATTATGTGCCTGTACCTACTCGGCTCCTTACACGGCCGACTTGTATATTTAACTTCAACAGCCCTTGGACAAAGGCAAATTGTCTTTGGCCTGATCTCCAAATTAATTTGGCTTTCCTTAGTATAAAATTATTCGGCCCCCATATTATGTGATTTCGAAATCATGAAAATGGGGTTTTTGAGCTTTGAGCTTTGAAAAGTGAAATTGTATTATTTTCTTTTTTTTTGGGGGGGGGGGGAACTTTAATGTATTGTAAGTTAGTTTATCTTGTTTATGTTGGAAATGGAGAAAAACCCTAATTTTTATTAATAAAGGCTTAATGGATTGGAAAGGGGTAAAATTGAGTAATAATTATGTTGTGTTGGAATATTGTGAATTGGAAAAGAACATATTTAGTTTTTGGAAAGAAATGAAATCAAAACTCTTTGGTAAAATGAGAATAAATGGAGGTTAAACTTTGAGCATTTAATATGTTATTGTGGTTGTTGGGCATAATTTGTCATGAGAATTGGATTATGGATTATTGTATTTACGCGTATTAAATGCGTGTGTTTAGAGTTTTGTCATTGGTCATCGGTGGAGGATGACATTGTTGTGTTGAAGTGTATGTATTACACTTGTGTTAATTATGCATTTTAGCATGTTGTGATGAGTTAATGATGTTATACACGTTCAGAATAAGAGGTACCATTAGCTTCCGCTAGCACTTGGAGAATTGGCAATGCTTAGAATGAGAGGTATCATTACCTTCCAACTAGCGCTAAGAGAAATTGGCAAAGGTAACCATTACCTTCAAATTGGTGTCTAGTAAATTGGCAGAGATACCATTACCTTCCAACTTGTGTCTGGTAAATTGACATTCATTATGAAAAATGTGTATCATTGGCTTAACGTGTTTAAGATAGGTAGAGCAACGTTTCATTTCTCATTTTGTCTCAGTGTATCCGTGTATATCGTGCGTGGTAATGGTTACGGGTAGATAAGGTCGGATTGTCTTATATGATTTTGTGTAATAGTCATTGCACATAATCCATTTTTCTTTTCTTGATTAAATGTATGTTTACGTACATTGGTGAATAAAACAAGTTGCTAAAAGTGTTTCTTTACCCTTGGGCTTAAGGTTATGGAATGTGGCACACGTATTAGGAATGGGTGTATATGATGAGTTAGGGGTGTAAGGAATGTGAGGTAATCGAATTTTGTCAACATGTTTTCGAAAACCAGTTGTTATTGTGTGTTACTTATGAAATGCAATAAGAGAAGAAAAAGTGAATGTTTTTTGTTATTGAGTAAATTGGATGATTTTGGGAAAAATATCTATGTAAGTATACTTTGATTATAAACTATCACATTCTGTATATAGTATGAAATGAAGCATACATGATCATAGCTATCTGTACGTTGTTATTGTTTAAGATTATGTTGGGGTCCTTACTGGACTTTATGTTCATTCCACATTGCTAATCCTTTTTTAGGTGTATGTTGAGAAGTGGCTCAAGATTAGAGATCTTCCACTACTAAAAACTGGAGCTTTTGCAAAAAGGTTCGTATTTCGTCGCAAAAGACTTTTTGTGGCGGAGTAGCGATGGGAAATGGAGGGTAGCAGAAGGGAGTGTGACAAAAGGTATTTGTGACGGTTACAAACCGTTGCTATTTTGTAGCGACGTTAAATCAATGGTTTTTACAGAAGTTTAAACTGACATAAAAAATGGGGAAAAACTTCACTCTTAGCGACACTTTTGGTTGCCGTCACCAAAAACTTTTGTAGTGATGGTATTTGACGTCACGAAAAATATTATTAGCTATGGTCTAAAACGTCACCAAAAAATTAGAATTACACTAATACCTTATTTGCGATAGTTTAAACCATCGCTAAAGATTTGAACTAATATGTATATGCGACAGTTGATAATAAATGTAAGGAAATGATGATTACATTACCGACGATTTATCATTGTGGCAATAAAATTATTTTCATAAAATAAATATATATTTTATTAATTCATTCTCTGTACAAATTATTAATATTTTCTAAAATAAAATACATCCACATCCACGATCACAAAATCATACAAATAATAATATATATACCTTGTAATAATTGTCAACCAAATATTCTTTACAAAAATATATAAAACTTCCTCTAACAATATTAATAATTTTTAATAATTCAAGAACTCAATTTTTTGTATCTAAAACAAAACAAAAGTATCGACAATACAAATAAAAAAACATATATATTATAGCTTGTTTAATATCAACAATAAGTTTCAATATCGATATGCGAAGATATCATCATGTACTCAAAAGGGTTTCATTTACATAAAGAAAAAAAATCATCATTTACAATATAATTAATTTCAAGCCTATAGAAAATGTAAAACATTCTATATTTATTTAAATAAATAAATAAATAAATAAGATTGTAAGCTCTAATGTACTCAAAAGGATTGCATCTGCAAAAAAAAACCATAATAATAATAATTTACAATATAATTAATTTTAAGTTTACAGAAAATGTAAAACATTTGATATTTATTTCAATAAATAAATAAGATTGTAAGCTTCAATAACGATATGCAAAGATATCATCACATACTCAAACGGGTTGAATCTGCAAAAAAGAAACTAAAAACAAAAATAATCATTTACAATATAATTAATTTCAAGCTTACAAAAAATGTAAAACATTTTATATTTATTTTAATAAATAAATAAATAAAATTGTAACATATACATGAATTGAGCGCCACACAATGTATCTTCCAACAGCTTCTCCAACTATTCTTAGACCTCGGGATGTTTCCAAAAGAGGGTTTGGCTTCTTCGCTTTTAAGACAAAGACTTTGCAATATTCAGGGCCAATTAGAACTCCATGAATTTCACACAACAAACCGTCATTTGTGCCTATTTAGTCAAGTGTGTCAAGTTTCATTGACATTTGACGCCGTTTGAGCATTTTAGTGTGTCAACTGGTTCGAAAAAGAGTTTCTAAAGAACAAATTTCCACAAACAAAAATTTGGCTCTACATTCAAAACCAACAATCGGTTTCAAGTTTCGTCTTTTCTTACAAGTCATTTATGCCTAGTTAGTCAAGTGTGCCTAGAGTTTGCTTGACACGTAGAATTGATTGGTATAATATTCTCAAGATTTGAGTCCACACATGATCAAAGAGGAGCAAGCTCAAAGGGGGTATTTGTTTGGTGGGATTAGGCCATGGGATTGGACTCCATGTCTAACAGAATCGCTAGTCCAATGTTTTATTGAAAAAGTGAAGGCTGGACTAATAGACCGGTCGGACTAATAATCCCCCATATGTGGAATAACTCAATCCCATGGGGTCAACTCAATCTACATCGAGCCAACTCAGAGCTTACAATATTGCAAAGGAAAGTCACAAAATTTTAGAGTTAGCTCAACACAAACAGAGTCAGCTCAAAGTATTCTACCGAGAAGATTGCCCATACACAAATTGGACATTAAGGATTTTCAGAGACTCAGAATTTGATCAAGGATAAAGAAGTCAAGAAATGAAATTATGGAGAATGATTTAAAATAGTGTTGCATATGGAAAATCTCCACTAATGACAATGATTCTTCTTCATTGATCATTCCTTACGAAGTGGAAATTCCATGATGACTGAAGAATGCAATATATGAGTGAAGATTTTGAATTCAAAATATATTGAGGAGTTTTGAATAAAGATTATGATGGGATTTGGTATACACAAAAGATTCTCTCTACAAGGAAAGCTTGCGAAAGCAAAGAGATTTTTTGAAGTCAATTTCAACATATTGAAATTCATGGAAGGAAGCTAAAAGCCAAAACTCAAATGTGTGATTCTTCTTCTTCGATTTTTAAACTGAATATATACATGGTAAAGGCAACCATAGACTATGGGACTATTTGAAGACACAGCAAAAGGAAAAAGCATGAACTGATAACATACATAATTTGCACTTATCAGTGGCTAACATCTATAGGAACACAATGGATCCCATGATATGTAAGTACCAAAGCTACATACCCCAGATGGAGTGAACAAAGCACATGCTTGATCAGTTATATTCAATAAGGATGCTTCCTGCCAAATTGAAAATTCAATCAAATAATTACAAAGGAATCGCAATCAGACAGACTGTTTAGAATTCTTAGAGAAAGAAAATGAAAGAGAAGAAAGGAAAGAAAAGAAACAATCACCTGTTTACACAAAACCAGAAAAAACATGTATCCTGTCTTCTAAAATTCAGATTATAACGCCTCACTAATGCATGGGTAATTAATTTCATCCAAGGTAGGTTCCTTAAGCTTCGAACAGTAGGCTCCTAACTTTTTCTAAAGACCTGCCTTCAAAGATATACACACTAAAACCAAAGAAGTATCATGTTTTGTAAAATTCAACTCATAATGCTCACTAATGTATCAAATTTCATCCAAGATAGGTTCCTTAAGCTTATTATCCAGCAGTATAAATTTTAATTTCAATTTCCTAGTACAAAATGCATAAAGATCAGAACAAAAAGTAATCACCCAAAAACTTAAGGTTTACTTTCATTTTAAATGTCAACACATATTTATTTGGAATGTAAGGTACCCACCAAATAACTATGTTAAAACCAATACATGAAGCGTAAACTATCCATAATAATGAGAGAAGCTTCAAAAGACATTTGAAGGTAATTATGTAACAAAAACATATAGTTGTGGTTTTTGAGAGTTTACCAATCCCAATTTGTCCACATGGATGCATTACCCACTTCTTAATAAGCTTATACATGTGGGTGTCAGCATGCAACTTAATAGAAAAATAAGGTTGTATTGAGAGTACAAGGCTCCCGCTTACGAAGCTGATTCCCATGGGTTTATGCCACCAGCTTGGGAGATAATCTTTTTATTCGAGACATTTAAGCATGCAATTTAATACCACTATTTTTTTTTTTACCACGACCAGTAGGAAATCAAGTAATCCAATAGTTTTCGACAAGGATTGAAAATATCCATTATCATGTGATTTGAAATCAGCAGCATACAAAAATCAAATGAAAAGCTTTGTATTGTGATTATAAAGATAGTAGTACTCTACTACGTACTTAATGATAGTACCGAGCCATATGTATGACAACTCAAGTAAGTGTCAAATGATAACCTCACATACAGTAACCACGAACTCTTTTTGAGGAAATCCTTTCCCTACTTACCTCCATGTTTTCATGGCCATTCAATAGATATCACAAGTTACTAGAGTTCAAGCATCCAAATTGAAAATTAAAAAAACAAACCTCAACTACTTGTAGTTCTGTCAACAGTCATGGAATCTTAGCCATATATCACTTGCATGGCTTTCACTAGTTACTGCAAAAGCTCGATTGCACCCTGGTCCAAGATTTTCCATTCCACTAAACAACCCCGTGCCAAATGGTACAGCACTAGCTGATGAACGAGGAATCTATTTCATGATTCATGGCAACGAAAAAGAGTATAAGAGTAATGAATTCTAAAAGCAAGGGAAGATTTTACATAAAAATGTACTATCACAGTTAGTGTCATGCAATCAGCCTTTTGATGGATCAAAAAAAATTCAATGGAAACTTGATCCAAAGATCATTTTTATGGTAATGTGGCAATAGATAGAACAAATGGCTAAAACCTCCAATGAATTATCATCACTAAAGCCGGCCATTGTAAAAGTGAATAAAAGGAAAAGAAGAATGTAGCCCACCTGAGTTGCCTTTATTGCATACACATCCGAGTGGTAATCCTCATTAAACAGTTGTGGAAACTTGTCTCTAGTTCTAATCCCCAGATTATACAGTTCATCTTCTCCTTCACTAATTAATTCACCACCTTTGAGCTTCCCTTGCCAAGGAGATTTCCATCCCCGAAACTAGGCAGGAACTTTCTGTAAAACCAACTGCTGCTCTTTTGTATCTTGTAGAAGAACTTCCATACACATGGCTAAATCATTTAACTCTTTTAACTTTTTCTTGGTTGGAGCACGAGTTTTGTGCCTCACCTGGGATACCAAAATTTTGACTAATGAAAAGTATACTTTTAATAGAACACTAATATAACACAAAATTGTAATCTGAACATAGCACAAACAATAGAAACCATAATAGCAGCATTGGAAGACGCCATAGAAACCTTGACAAAAATATGCAAGGAACAATATGTTTTTGCAAATTGCATGAACACAAACCAAACAATTTTCGACTTTCCAACAAAGTCGTGGCCAATTTTCAAGTGTCCAAAACATAGACATATATTTTTTAAAATGTCCAGAACATACATGCTAGCTAAGAAAACAATTGTAACAAGTGGCACATTTTGACTGACCACTTGCTTCTACTTGAGAATTGTAGCAAACGTACAAGCACTAAAAAAGCATAAAATTTTCCTTTCAAAGTAGGATGAAAGAGAAAAATTTGTACAATATGATCATGTATAAAGGAAAATTTACTCTAGAGGAATTTGGGACTGTTATTTTGCTTTAATTTTCTTGAGGCTTTTTCCTTTTTTATTTGTTCTGCCCTTCTTTTTACATCTTTCTTTATGAGGAAATCTCTATGTTCTTTGCATTAGTTTCTTTCTCTCAAAAAGTTTTGCGAAAAAGAATTACTACACAAACATATACTTGAGAATTCCTACAAACATATGTTAGCTAAACAACACATCACAAATTTAAACCCTTCAGCTCAAAATATGCACAAACACAACTCTTAAAGAAAATGATTGAAGGTGATTCTGAACAAACACGCGGAATTCAGAATGAGTCTCAGCCTATTTGTTTCTTTTAAAAATGTCTGTCAAATCCAAGCTAAAAGTTTCATAATGAAAAGAAGATCAAGATCAAAAGTTAAAACCCAATATGCTATTAATCTATTTGTGTATATATTAAAGAGAGGAAGAGAAAGGATATAGCGATTTTCTACATCTTGTTCTATTCCTTTGAAATCCCTAGAATTGTAAGCCTAAGTTTTTAAAATATAGCTCCAAATTCCAATTCCAAAAGGGGGAATTACAGGAAGGATCAAATCCCATGGTGATTCTAAGCTTCCAAGCAGTAGTAGTCCGGTTTCCAACGGTTAAGCATGCATTACACAATATTTCCACACACCACATTCAATTATTCAATTAAAGAGATCCTTAATTTTTACCCAAAAAGAAAATAAAAAAAATGTTTCAACCACCAACACTAGCGAGGGGAGCAGAGGAGAAAAATACCTAGATGCCTGAGGGAGAACTAGTGGGAAGTCGCCGCCGCTGTTGCTACAAGCAGCCCATGAGGGTAACGTGAGAAACAGAGGGAGAGATTATTAGGGTTTGTGCAAGCGAGTGTGAGAGGAAAGAAGGGGAGATGAGAGGAGGTTATCTAGAACTCTTCCCACGTTGGTGGTGTTAGAGCTGCGAGAGAGAGAGAGAGAGAGAGAGATACAACTGGGAGCGAAAGAAACAGAGAGTGACGACTAGGAGAAGACAGACAATCTTTTTGTTTTCTTTGAACTGAAAAGGTAGGGAAGAAGGTCGGGAAGAGTAGGAAAAGAGAGGCTGAGAGCAAAAATATAACATTTTGTGACCGAGGAACAAAAGGCTCATAAAAAAATTAAAACAATCGCAAAAACAAATAAAAAATAAAAAATAAAAAAATCAATGGGTAACAAGTCATTGCATATAATACTATTTTTTGCCACAGTCTTAGATTTTGCGTTGCGAAAAAATTTAATTTGACGACAGCTTCATTTGCCGTGGAAAAAACATGATTTTTGCAACAATTTTTAAACCGTCACAAAAGATTATGTGTCCAAAGCTCCCTTTTCTAGTAGTGTTCTTATTTGTTGGCCATGGACCCTTTTATTTGATTGGCGAAACGCCATTGTTGTAAAAGGGTTGAACCCTTTCTCTTTTATGTAATAGTGTAGGCCTGTGGGCAATTTATTTTATTGTAATTTATGTTGCATTTCAATATGTATATACGATTGAGGGAACCTCTATATATTTGTGGATGTCTGTGGATTTTGTTTCGTATTGTATCAATGAAAATGGACTACAATGATGGCTTTGGTAATGTTAACCGAGTAATAAAAAGTGGGGCATGATAGAGACCCTGATTGGCTTAAAAGAAGTCAATGCCAATAAGACCACAAAATTTGGTGGGAGTCCATTATTGCTCCAGGTACCACCAATCTCACTTGGTTTCTCATCTCACACATCTCTACTCTTTTATCTCTCTTTTCTATTTTTAGCACACCCTAACTCACTTATTCCACCCAACCCACACCTTTCTATTCTTTTGTCTCTCTTTTCTTTTTCTTTATTTTCCCCATATATGGCTAATGGACAAGTTGAAGGTGCGGGTGGCTTCCACCCCTTATTCCACAATTTCATACCATGCTCGGGCACAATTGGTAAGGATTCTAGTGACAACTTGGCATCGTTGGATGAACTCTCGGATTTATAGAAACATAGCCAGGAATGGAAGCCCCTTTAGATACTACAAGCAGATTCTTTGAGTATTGCTTCGACAGTTAGAGCATAGAATCCTATCAAGAAATGAGAGCATATGAGAAATGAAAGTGAATGACTTTCATCGACCATAATGTCCCTAGTTCACAACTTTACCTCCACTTACATTTTGATGTTTCAAAACTTTCTTCAAATGGGATTTAGTTTGTTAGCTTTGATTTGTTATGTTCAAAATTATTGTCAATAAAATAATGCAATGAGGGCTTTTTGAAAAATAGTTGTAAAAGGAACACAAATCACTCACCCTTCTTGTAAAGGTGATATAAACGATAATTTTACTAGCTCACTTATTAGATAGTTTTGCACAACCGATTATATGAGTTGTACAACCAAAGATCCCCCGATGCTTGAAGATCCTGGTACTTGATGCTGATGACTAGTGTTGACAAGAGATTAGATCTAGATAAGATAGGGCCAAACTTCAAGGTGAAGTTGCCTAGGTATCCCAAGGATAGAAATCAAGCGATTCATAGTTCAAGACCAGGTTGACTTGGGTATAAACACTTTTTTTTTGCGCTCTAACTTTTGCCAAGATTGCTCTTTCGAATTTTCAATCTTGCAAGACTTTTTTTTTCGCTTTAAATTTTGCTTAGGTTGCCCTTGTAGGTTTTCAGCCTAACAAGCTCTCTTAAGGGTAATATTTCTTTAACTTGTCCAGGTTGACAGATTGTGTGAACTCTATTCCATCCAAATCCATTAGAATAACTGTTTTCCCAGTCATGATATTTTTGATGATGTATGGCCCCTATCCAATTTGGTTTGAAATTTCCCTTTCTGTCATGCACCGAAGCTCGGTTCTCTTTTAGTACTAGATCTCATTCTTTCAAGTTCCTAGCTTTCACCTTCTTATTAAATGCCCGAGCAATTCTTCGTTGGTAACCTTAGACATGGTATAAGGCTAGTAGCCTTTTTTCATTGAAAAGCATCAATTCTTCAAACCTACTCTTTTGCCATTCAGCCTTTTCAATTTGACATTCTACCAATACGTGTAGTGAAGGAATTTCAATTTCAGTAGGTAGGACAGCCTCCATCCCATAGACTAGAGAATAAGGAGTCGTTCTAGTCGAAGGTCTGATCGATGTTCGATGTCCCCATAACGGGAATGACAGCTTGTTTGGTTAATATCTGTATCTATTGATGGTGTTCCGCAGAATGGTTTTTACATTCTTATTGGTGGCCTCAATAGCTCCATTGGTTTATGGTCAGTATGGTGATGACTTATAGAAAGTTGCACCATATTTTTTGAGCAAGTATACCACTTCTCCTTTGAAGTGAGAGTCATAATTTGATACCACCATATCTACAAATGATATTGTTTTGGATGAATTTGGCCACATGCAAGGTTTTAAGGATCGAAAAAGGTGTTGCTTCAACCCATTTGGCAAAATAATTGATAGCTACTAGTATGTACTCATGCCCATTTGATCCCTTTGGCATGACTACCCCAATTACATCAATCCCCCATAAAGGGAAAGGCCAAGGCAAAGTTATGCAGATGCGAGGGTGGTACATTTATAAGATTTGCATAGATTTGGCCTTTCTGGTACCTTCTAACGAACTATAAGCAATCTTTTCCATGGTAGACCAGTAATATCCTTGTCTCAAGATCTTACTAGCCAGCATAACTCCATTTACATGTATGCTATATTTTGCTCCATGTATTGATTCCATGATCTTGCCCCCTTCCTCTGCGTCTACACATAATTTGTGCATATCCCCAAATGACCTCTCTTGTATAGTCTACCCCCACACAAGATGTATTGTGTTGCTTAGTGTCGAATGGCCCTTTTATCTCTCTCTCTACTGCTCCTTGCAGATACTCTCATTTTTCTATGAAGTTCTAAACGTCAAAATATCAAGGATGTCCATCTCAGACTTCTTCTACGGTGGCAACCATCTCGTATATTAGGGTATACCTTTGCTATATAATGATTGGTCTCATTTTGATTCATTCTGAGATTTCTACTATAAAAGCTAAAGCAACCAAAGTATCAGTGAACCGATTATTTTCCCTAACCATGTGGGTAAACATGACTTTCTCAAATCTTAGCAGTGGACAATCCAAGGTATGGTGATATACTTTCATTGTTTCTTCCATGACTTTCAAATCCCCTCTGGCATGTGAAACTACCAAGTTTGAATCATTGACCACATCTAGCCGTCTTGCCCCTAATTCAAGGGTTGCCTCTAACCCAATAATGTAATCGTATTCTACTTGGTTGTTTGAAACTTTGAAATGGAGCTTGAAAGCCAAAGGGAAATGAGACTCATCAGGGGCAATAAGAGATGTCCATATCCCATAGCCGATTTGGTTTGAAGTCCCGTGAAATACAATTTTTATGTTTTTTCTGTCACTTGCATGATCTCTTATTTGAAAATAAAAACTCTGAGCTATCCTCTCCACCAGTTAATTAATCAACCAAAAATTCTACTACCGCTCCGCCTTTTACTGAATTTCGGGTGATGTGCTTCAAGTCAAACTCAACTAGAAATAATAGCCAACGTGCTAACCTACCAGTTAGTACTAGTTACTCAAAAAGATATTTGATGGAATCTAGTCTTGAAACCAACACCATTGAGCGAGCCAGCAAGTAATGTCGTAACTTTCTAGTGGCAGACATCAACGCAAAACAAGTCTTCTCTAATGGTGTGTACCGAGCCTCGTAGTCTAACATCTTTTTGTTGAGGTAGTAGATAGCCTTTTCTACTTTCGCCTCAAACTCTTGTGCCAGCATACATCCCATGGTTGAATCTGTCACTAATAAATATAGAATCAATGATTTTCCAGCCTCTGGTGCTGACAATAGTGGTGAGATTTGTAAGTAGTGCTTGATTGCTCGAAGGCGAATTGGCATCTTTCATCCCAATGGAACTTGGTCCTCTTCTTCAGAAGCTTAAACAATGGTTCACATGTCGATGTCAATTTTGTAATGAATCGACTTATGAATTACACCTTGCCCAGAAAGCTTCTCACATCCTTCTTAATCCTTGGTGAAGGCATTTCTAGGATAGCCTTGATCTTGGAAGAATCCACTTTTATGCCCCTTTGTGTGATTAAGAACCCTAATATTTTCCCATTCGTTACCCCGAATGTGCACTTCTATGGATTCAACCTTAGTCTATATTCACAGATCCTTTCAAAGAATTTCTCTAGAACGGCGCAATGACCCTCTCTTTCCTTGGAGTTGATAATCATATCATCTACATATACCTCTACATCCTTATGAATCATGTCATGCACCAGTGTAGTAGCAGCTCTTTGGTAGGTCGATCCTGCATTTTTCAGCCCAAATGGCATGACTCTATAGTAGTAGATTCCCCACGGAGTAGTGAAACTTGTGTTCTCCCTGTCTTTCAGTGTCGTCACAATCTGATTGTACCCAGAAAATCCATCCATGAATGACAAAAGTGCATGCCCTTGTGTGAAGTCTACTAACTCATCAATGTGTGGTAGAAGAAAATCATCTTTTGGGCTAGCTTTATTCAAATCCCTGAAGTCAACGTAGACTGTAATCCTACCATCTTTCTTCAAGACCGGAACTATGTTAGCTAGCCATGTTGGATATTCTGACACTATTAAAAACCCAACATTGATCTGTTTCGTCACCTCTTCTTTAATCTTAAGGACCCAATCTGGGAAGATTCTTCTTAACTTCTACTTTACAGGTTTAACCTCAAGATCTAAGGGGATTTTATGTTGTATAATCTCAAGATCAATTCCAAGCATGTCTTCCTAGGATCATGCAAAAACATCTTTAAATTCTTTTAAGAGAGTGACTAAACGCTGGCATTCCTCTAAAGACCATGTGGATCAATCTAAATCATCGAGAATTTTCCTCATCACCTAAGTTTATTAACATATTCCGTCCGTGACAGGTGTAGCGTGCCTCTCCTCTTCCCATTCAATTAAGTCTTTTATGCCTTGAGGAATTTCTTCCTTGAAATCTTTTTTATTTTTAAAATCGACAAGGTCAATCTTTGTTAACTAATAACTGCGAGGTACTCGAGTCATCCATTGTTTCATTAATTGAAGCGGGGAACTTATATCGACTCAAACTCAAAATAAATAGAAAATTTAGACTCAACCTCAACCCCTGATTTGTAATTTCTAGGTCACTAGGCAGCGTCAGTCGACATACCAAATTCAATTAAGCTTTACTCTCTACTGGACTTGTTGTCAGACCTATAAATGGCACACTTTTCGATTGACCAATTCTTCGCTTGACCCTCCATTGCATTAACTATGTATTTGATGACATCTTCCTCTAAAGTTCCATTCTCCAGCATCATCACGGAATTGAAATTTCCCTAGTTGACATAACCAGTCTTAGTACCCAAGCCAGTCTTCATATCAACCCTAATCAAATTGTCTATCTAGTCTGTGCTTAAACTATTGTATCTATCTTGCCTAATGTCTTTAACCGGGTCTATGAATTCTTCCTCACTATCTGTGAGCTCGTGGGCAAAGAAGATTTCAAACCCCGGATATCTTTTCCTTGTTGCATGATCAATCCAAGGTTCTAGAATCCCACAAAATATGAAGTCTTCTACCTCTTTAACAAAACGCTCGTTGAGGGTTCCTTGGATGGGTTTGTACTTGGACTTGTATTTTTTGTCCTCCCTTTTTTCCCCTTACGTTGTTTCATGCTTCAGTCACCTTTGTTATAAATCTTTTTTCGTTGGTTGATATCCTAGCCTAAAAGTGAACAAATGGTTGTTGACTTCTGGCACCTTTGTTGTGAGAACCCGAATATAAAAAATTAAGTAAATAATTAAATAATAATATTACAATCTCAAATATTTTGGTGGTGAATTCTAAGGTGCAAATTAAATATTATTGGAGGATCTTTTAATTAATTTTAAACTTAAAATAAATTTGTGGTGAAAGCATTTAATTTAGAGTCAAGATTTATTTTATTTTTTTTTAAAATATTGAGGACAAGTTAGTAAGTATATTTTGTTATAATAATAGTTATATTTTATTTAATTAATGTGTTAGAAAATAAAGTAATATAAAGATAATATTTTAGGGCCTTTTTGTGTAGATACATATGTAACCCTAGGTTGCCCCATACTATTCATAATAGCAGCCACAACAGCCACGGGAGAGAGAAAGGTTGAGAGAAAAGAAGAAGAGAAAAGAAGGGTTGCAAACAAGGAGGAATCTTTGGGTGTGGTGGGTCTCTATCTTTCTTCTTCCTTTTGGTTTTGTTTTTATCCTTATTCCATTATTATTTTATTCATTCATGGAGGTTGTAGGTTTATATATTTTGTATATATATATATACTGTTAAAAAATTTTAGGAGTTAAATTTATGTATAAAGAATGGGTGTTATTCTTAGTTAAAAATTTCTGCACAGAATCACAAACTTTAAAAATCAAGAAACCATATCAAACGGATGAATTTTAATCTGAAATTTTTACAGTAGATTAATTACATATTGAATTACATATCTGAATTTTTTCATAATTTTTGGGAGTCAAAATCCATATAAACTGAGGTGTTCAAATCTGTCCAGGAAACCAGTCCTAAACAGTAAATTCGGGAGTGTTGTTCTCTTTGGGTATAAATCCAAAAATTATCAAATCAGCATCATTTGAACCGATTCTGAGTCTAGTTTCTTGCATTTTTGGCCTTGCATTGATTGCTCGTGTATATTAAGAGAACCGTCAATTTCTTTAAAGTGCTGCAGAAAACAACCTGTTTGGATATAATAAATTGTAGATAATTATTTTGATAAGCAAATCAAGTGAAACCAATTGGGTTTGAAACTTAAGATATATTAGATCATATCTGGAGGTTATTGAAATTTTTCGAATAGCGTGGAGTGGGTTTTGTAATTTTCAAAGTTAGCGAATAGGTTGGGAATGTTTGTTTGAAATTCTGTTTTATCTTAAAGTCACAATTAATTAAGTTTTGACCGGAACCCATGTTTTGGGTGATTTTAAACCTTGAAGAATATAAACTTAGGTAATATTTAAGAGTAACGGTGAGTTGGGTTGAGCCGTGTTAGTGCGCTTTAGTTGAGGTTACTTAGTTCCTATTTTTTTAGTATTTTTAAATTAGTTGTGGCGTGTAGTTTTTATACTTGGTTCGGGGCACTAATTGGACTTTTACACTCTATTAGATTCAAGGATTATATTATTTCGTTTGGTGAGTAGTTCCATGCTCGTATTTTTATAAATGTTCCCCTACTGAGCTGTTGGAAAATTAAATTGTTGTTTTAAGACTAAAAGCTGTTTTGATAAATTATTATATTATCAATATAATCAAATTATTTGAAACATGTGTGAACTTGGCATCTTGTAAACTATTTGTTTTGGTCTCATGTTTATAATGATGAACTACCATGTTTTCTTGGCCGATGTGTATTGATTATTGGGACCATATGTGTATTTAGTCGAGGAACTTATTCCTTTGTGTGTGGTGACTCGGCCACTAGGGAGCAGATCCGGGTTGGGCGTGATGACTCTAGTGCTCAACGATTGTAAGGAAAAGACCTTTAAAAACAACTAGGTGACCTTCAATCGGATCGACTTTGAAAAAGGCCAGTGCCACCACGAGGATGACTCCTAGTTGGTATTGGATCAATGGGGCTTTGCTTTGAGAAATGTGTGGCGATTATTTGTTTTTATTGGTACCCGAAAATTATTGGTGTTCATGTTATAATCTATGGAAAATGTCTTTTAACATGTTCTTGAGACATTAGTATTTTAATGTCATTTAACATGTTCTTCTTGAGACATGAGTATTTAAAGTATTGAACTGTGGAACCTTCCTTTTGAAACAAATAGTATTTGTCATTTAACATGTTCTTGCGAGACATGAGTATTTTAAGTATTGAACTGTGGAACCTTCTTTTTGAAACATATTGTATTTACCAAACTGTATGCCAAACTAGTTTCTGTGATATATATTTTATTTTGGAATTGAACCCTGTTTTCAGAACTGTATTTACTATCCATGTTGCTACTCCTTGAGCTATCGGTGACTTAATTTTTATCACTTCCAGGTGTTAGAAGGATTTAGAGTGGACTCATGGCATAGCGGGGACTCGATTGCATGGACCTCTAGGGCATACATTTATTTGTTTTAGGTTGCTTATCAAGTTTTGTGCATACATTGTGGTATGTCACTAGATTGAGTGTTGATTTATTTATTCCTGGGTTATCATGACAATTATTCTTTATGGTTTTGGGTTCATGTTTAGGCTTACGTGTGCCTTGGGCTAAGTCCCTGTGGGCCACGGCCGGTCATGCCCGGATTTGGGGTGTGACAATTGTGGTATCAGAGCTGTAGTTTATTGAGTTACATATCTTGCATTACATCATTTAGGCGAGGTCCAGTCCTATAGTCCTTGATAGTGTCTAGTTAAGTTAGTTTTGTTTAAGCTTGTATTGAGCTTTTTTTATTTCATTTTGAAGGTTAAGCAATGGCACCTAAGAAGAAGTGTCAATGCTCTTGGGCTGATCAATTAGCCGCTAATCATAGAGTTCCCCTGTTCCTATACCCCCTCTTGCACCACTGTTGCTCGGTGGTCCACTGAAATACCGAGAGTTGTTCCTCTTGCACCCTTACAGGTTTTACAATCATTGTTAGGACTACTGAACAATCATGTAGTCCCACAACCAGTAGTTCCACCAACTTTAAGTTTGGATAGAGGTTCCTTATTCGAGAGGTTTATGAAGGCAAAACCTCAAGAATTTCACGAACGATGGACCCTCTGAGGCGAGAGGCATGAGTACTAGAGATGGAGAAAATATTTGATGTTCTAGGTTGTTCGGAGACGAAGGTGGCCTTTGCGACTTTTAGGTTCAAGGGCCAAGCGAGCATTGGTGGCGCATGGTGAAGTGTCAATATGAGGGTAGAAAGCAGAGCTAGTGTGGAGCAAGTTTGGGCTGTTTAATGAAATACTTCCTGAAGCGGTGCGGCGAAGCAAGTGGATTTTCTCAATTTGAAGCAAAATGACATGTCGATGGCTCGATGTAAGCCAAGTTTTGCGGAGTTGTCGAGGTATGCCCCACATCGGTGGCCATAGAGGAAGATAGGGTGATGTTGTTTGAGAATGGCTTGCGATTAGAGATCTATGCAAAAGTAGCTATTTTGGAGATGAAGACATAATGCATTGGTAAGCAAGGCATTACTAGGTGAAAGGGGAAGCGAAGAGGAAAAGAAATTTGAGGAACAAAGGCCAAGGAACCCTGAACAAGAGACTTAGAGAGGAGAGACAAGTAGAGCATCGTGGTGGTGGTAACAATCCTAGCAAAGCCTTACACCCAAGGTCGGGTTAGCAATGGCATGAGGCAGCAGATTCGGAAGGATTGTGATAGATGTGGTAGGACACGATACATTGGGTATAATTGTGATGTACAGCTCGAATCGCTTTAAGTGTGGCAAGCACAGGCATCTCTCTGCACAATGTAGGTCTAAGGGACTAGGAGGTCGGTCGATGTACAGTCATTTCAAGGGCAAGGCGACGAACTTTTTATAGTGGTGGGTTTAACTTGAAGCGAGAATAATGGCAAAAGTGGGACTACCCAAGGCGGACATCAGGAATGGGGCTCGGGATAAGAAGTCGTGACTATCAGGGCGTGTTCGCTCTCACTAGAGAGGAGGTGAAATTGCTCCATCGTGGTACAAGGTACACTCCTTATATCATCTGTACTGCGAGTTTTAGTTGATTCGGGATCTACACATTCTTTCTTTGCACCTAAGTTTCTCGTCATTTGTCTATTCCTTGTGAGCCTTTGGATGTAGTTATTGTTGTGTCTACTCCATTAGGAGAAAGCTTGATAGTGTTAGGAGACATTTGTAGATCTTGTGAGATAGAGATGGATGGTAGAAATTTTCGATTGGATTTGATTTCTTTAGAGATAAAGGATTTTGGCGTGATTTTGGGGATGGATTGGTTAGCGAAGCATCATGCCTCTATTGATTGTTTTAGAAAGAGGGTAGTTTTTGCTATGCGAGCAACATGAGTTTTTCTTTAGGGAAATGGAAAAGGGTCTTCTATTTGTTTTATTTCTTCCCTTGAGCTAACAGAATGTTGAGAAAAGGGTGTCATGGTTATTTAGCTTGTGTGGTAGTCTTGAACAACGAGCGAGAGGTTAGAGGAGTTACTGTAGTGAGGAATTTGTTGATGTTTTCGGAGGATCTACGGTCTTCCTCGGACCGTGAGGTCGAATTTTCCATTGACTTAATCCTAATACAACACCTATCTCTAAAGCACCCTATAGAATGGCACCATTGGAGTTGAGGGAGTTACAAACTTCGATTCTGAGGAGTTGCTAGACAAAGGTTTTATTAGGCCTAGTGTTTCACCTTGGGAGCACACTGTGTTGTTTGTAAAGAAGAAGGATGGGTCTATGAGATTGTGTATTGATTATAGAAATTTGAATAAAGTCACGATGAAGAATAGGTATCCTTTGCCACGCATTGATGATCTATTTGACGATTGAGGAGCTCAAGTATTCTCTAAAATTGACTTGAGGTCAGGCTATCACCAGTTGAAGGTAAGGGATGAGGATGTTCCTAAGACTACTTTTAGAACCCGTTATGGGCATTATGAGTTCTTGGTGATGCCTTTTGGTCTCACAAATGCACCAGCCGCATTCATGGATTTGATGAGCAGTATTTAAACCCCAATTTGGATAAATTTGTGGTAGTGTTTATTGATGACATCCTAATTTATTCGAGGAGTAAGGATGAGCATGGCGACATTTGAGGGTAGTATTGCGGATCCTTAGGGAGAAGAGATTGTATGCAAAATTTAAGAAGTGTGAATTACGGTTGAAGCGGTGTATCCTTTTTGGGTCATGTAGTGAGTAAAGATGGGGTATCTGTGGATAGCACCAAGGTGGCAACAATTGTTGATTGGCCACGACCTATACGTGACAAAGATGCGTAGCTTTCTAGGGCTTCTTTGGGTATTCTGACGGTTTGTGGAAGGATTTTCCGTATTGCTTTGCCACTTACCAATCTCACGGGAAAGGGGTAAAGTTTGAGTGGAATGATGATTGTGGCGTAGTTTCCAAGAGTTTAAGCGAGATTGACATCGGCTCAATCCTTGCCTTACCTCTCTGAGATGGAGGTGGTTTTGTGATTTATAGTGATGCTTCACGATGGGGTTTAGGATGTGTGCTCATGCGGCATGGGAAGGTGATTGCTTATCGTCACGGTTGAAAATACATGAGAGAAACTATCCTCATACGACTTGGAGTTAGCGGTGATGATTTTTGCTCTTAAGATCTGGCGGCATTATTTGTATGGAGAGTCATGTGAGATTTACTTGATCATAAGAGTTTGAAGTATATTTTCACCTGAAGGAACTAAATTTGAGGCAAAGAAGATGGCTTGAGTTACTAAAAGATTATGATGTGAATATTTTATATCATCAGGGAAGGCAAATGTGGTTGAGATGCCTTGAGTAGAAAGGTTGCAATTGGAGATGTAGGCGCTTTGTCTATTGAGAGTTGTTTGGTGGAAGACATGAGGCGTTTGAGGCTTGAGGTTGTTACACTGGTAATAGGGCTTATTGTAGTCAATTGACAGTTCAACCGACCTTGAAGAAGCAGTTCATTTAGCACGAGAGTGACCCCGGTGTGGCGTATTAAAGGAGAGATGGCGAGGGTAAGCATGTAGACTTTGTGGTTAGTGATGATGGGTTGCTTAGATTACATGGCGAATTTGTGTTCTGCTAGTGGTGATTTGAGGAAGGAGATTATGGCGGAGGCACATAGTTCTAATTACATCATTCATCTGGAAGCACTAAGATGTATCGGGATCTTCATGAACATTTTGGTGGAATGGTATGAAGGGAGATATTGCGAATTTGTGGCTCGGTGTTTGGTGTGTCAACGGTTAAAGTAGAACATCGAAACCTGTGAAACTACAACCCTTACCTATCTGGGAGTGGAAGTGGGATCATGTTACCATGGACTTCGTGTGTGGATTACCTCGTACTAGTAGTAATCACGATGCGATTTGGGTAGTTGTTGATAGATTAACCAAGTCGGCACATTTTATTGCGATGCGGATGACTTATTCTCTAGCTCGATTTGCGGTTGTATGTGAAGGAGATTGTTAGATTGGATGGTGCACCGGTGTCAATAGTGTCGGTCGGGACCCTCGTTTTGTGTCTAAGTTTTGGGGTGCGTTACAATCGGCTATGGGTACTCGGTTAAATTTTAGTTGACTTATCACCCTCAGACGGATGGGCAATCGAGAGGACTATTCAAACCCTTGAGGATATGTTGAGGGCTTGTGCCTTGGGTGGAGAGGTAATTGGGATGATTATTTGCCACTCATGGAGTTTGCCTATAATAATAGTTATCATTCTAGTTTGGGAGTAGCTCCTTATGAGGCTTTGTATGGGAGGAAGTGTAGGTCTCCTTTGTGTTGGTATGAGGTTGGTGAAAGGCAAATGTTGGGACTGATTTGGTGGAGGATGCTACGAAAATTATCACCATTAGAGAGATTATTGTTGCTCAAAGTAGACAAAAGAGTTATCTTGATCATCGTGGAGAGACTTAGAGTTTCATGTGGGGATATGGTATTCTTGAAAGTATCACCATGGAAAGGTGATCGAGTTTGGAAAGAAAGGAAAGTTGAGTCCTAGATACATTGGTCCATTTGAGGTATTGGAGAAGGTTGGTGAGGTTGCGTCGTGTTGCTCTACCCCCTAGGTTGGCGAGGAGTGCATAATGTGTTTCACGTGTCTATCTTTGAGGAAATATGTGCACAATTAAATGCATGTGATAGATTATGAGCCACTTGATTAGAGAGGATTTTTTCGTATGAGGAGATGCCTATTGATTTTGGATTCAAAAGAAAAGGTTGCGTACAAAGGCCATTAAATTGGTTAAAATCTTGTGGCGTAATCATTTAGTTGAAGGCGACTTGGGAGCGAGGATGAGATCTTGGAAGTACCCACATCTATTCTCATGATTTACTCGGGTTAGTTTAGGAATGAAACTTTTCTTTTAGGGAGAATGTGAGAACCGAATATAAAAATTAAGTAAGTAATTAAATAATAATATTACAATCTCAAATATTTTGGTGGTGAATTCTAAGGTGCAAATTAAATATTATTGGAGGATCTTTTAATTAATTTTAAACTTAAAATAAATTTGTGGTGAAAGCATTTAATTTAGAGTCAAGATTTATTTTTATTTTTTTAAAAATATTGAGGACAAGTTAGTAAGTATATTTTGTTATAATAATAGTTATATTTATTTAATTAATGTGTTAGAAAATAAAGTAATATAAAGATAATATTTTAGGGCCTTTTTGTGTAGATACATATGTAACCCTAGGTTGCCCCATACTATTCATAATAGCAGCCACAATAGCCACGGGAGAGAGAGAAAGGTTGAGAGAAAAGAAGAAGAGAAAAGAAGGGTTGCAAACAAGGAAGAATCTTTGGGTGTGGTGGGTCTCTATCTTTCTTCTTCCTTTTGGTTTTGTTTTTATCCTTATTCCATTATTATTTTATTCATTCATGGAGGTTGTAGGTTTATATATTTTGTATATATATACTGTTAAAAAATTTTAGGAGTTAAATTTATGTATAAAGAATGGGTGTTATTCTTAGTTAAAAATTTCTGCACAGAATCACAAACTTTAAAAATCAAGAAACCATATCAAACGGATGAATTTTAATCTGAAATTTTTACAGTAGATTAATTACATATTGAATTACATATCTGAATTTTTTCATAATTTTTGGGAGTCAAAATCCATATAAACTGAGGTGTTCAAATCTGTCCAGGAAACCAGTCCTAAACAGTAAATTCGGGAGTGTTGTTCTCTTTGGGTATAAATCCAAAAATTATCAAATTAGCATCATTAGAACCGATTCTGAGTCTAGTTTCTTGCATTTTGGCCTTGCATTGATTGCTCGTGTATATTAAGAGAACCGTCAATTTCTTTAAAGTGCTGCAGAAAACAACCTGTTTGGATATAATAAATTGTAGATAATTATTTTGATAAGCAAATCAAGTGAAACCAATTGGGTTTGAAACTTAAGATATATTAGATCATATCTGGAGGTTATTGAAATTTTTCGAATAGCGTGGAGTGGGTTTTGTAATTTTCAAAGTTAGCGAATAGGTTGGGAAGGCTTGTTTGAAATTCTGTTTTATCTTAAAGTCACAATTAATTAAGTTTTGACCGGAACCCATGTTTTGGGTGATTTTAAACCTTGAAGAATATAAACTTAGGTAATATTTAAGAATGGTGAGTTGGGTTGAGCCGTTTTAGTGCGCTTTAGTTGAGGTTACTTTGTTCCTATTTTTTTTTAGTATTATTAAATTAGTTGTGACGTGTAGTTTTTATACTTGGTTCAGGGCACTAATTGGACTTTTACACTCTATTCGATTCAAGGATTATATTATTTCGTTTGGTGAGTAGTTCCATGCTACGTATTTTTATAAATGTTCCCCTACTGAGCTGTTGGAAAATTAAATTGTTGTTTAAGACTAAAAGCTGTTTTGATAAATTATTATATTATCAATATAATCAAATTATTTAAAACATGTGTGAACTTGGCATCTTGTAAACTATTTGTTTTGGTCTCATGTTTATAATGATGAACTACCATGTTTTCTGGCCCTGATGTGTATTGATTATTGGGACCATATGTGTATTTAGTCCAGGAACTTATTCCACTTGTGTGTGGTGACTCGGCCACTAGGGAACAGATCCGGGTTGGGCGTGATGACTCTAGTGCTCAACGATTGTAAGGAAAAGACCTTTAAAAACAACTAGGTGACCTTCAATCGGATCGACTTTGAGAAAAGGCCCAGGTGCCACCCTGAGGATGACTCCTAGTTCAGTATTGGATCCAATGGGGCTTTTAGCTTGAGAAATGTGTGGCAGATTATTTGTTTTTATTGGTACCCAGAAAATTATTGGTGTTCATGTTATAATCTGTGGAAAATGTCTTTTAACATGTTCTTGCGAGACATGAGTATTTTAATGTCATTTAACATGTTCTTGCGAGACATGAGTATTTAAAGTATTGAACTGTGGAACCTTCCTTTTGAAACAAATAGTATTTGTCATTTAACATGTTCTTGCGAGACATGAGTATTTTAAGTGTTGAACTGTGGAACCTTCTTTTTGAAACATATTGTATTTACCAAACTGTATGCCAAACTAGTTTCTGTGATATATATTTTATTTTGGAATTGAACCCTGTTTTCAGAACTGTATTTACTATCCATGTTGCTACTCACTGAGCTATCAGCTGACTTAATTTTTATCACTTCCAGGTGTTAGAAGGATTTAGAGTGGACTCATGGCATAGCGGGGACTCGATTGCATGGACCTCTAGGGCATACATTTATTTGTTTTAGGTTGCTTATCAAGTTTTGTGCATACATTGTGGTATGTCACTAGATTGAGTGTTGATTTATTTATTCCTGGGTTATCATCACAATTATTCTTTATGGTTTTGGGTTCATGTTTAGGCTTACGTGTGCCTTGGGCTAAGTCCCTGTGGGCCACGGCCGGTCATGCCCGGATTTGGGGTGTGACATTTGTAACTCCCTATTTACAACTCTTTCTTAGACCAAACCAGGAATGTATCCTTGCTTGTTCATCATAAGAATAGATGGTGCACCAGCATATCGATCCTTCAACTATTCAAGCTTCCACTAAGGTGAAGCTTGAGAGGAAGACATCCTCATCTCTATGGTGGATCCTAGTAAAGGAGTTGTCACATCAGCGGGTGGACATATAGAAATGTCACCATCCAAAGTAACCAGACAGTCCCCTTTGATATACTAGATTCTTTGGTGAATGGTGAAGGCACGGCTTAGAGTCGGTGAATCCATGGTCTTTCTAATAGCATGTTGAATGTGACTAGAATGTCCATGGCATGGAACACCATGTCATGTTCATTCGGCCCAAGTTCGATCTTTAGTCTTACCATTTCCAAAAATTTACGTTGTGTGTTGTCATAAGCTCTGACAACTTGTGTGGTTGTGGTGTAATCCTTGGGCCTCAATCCTAGAGCCTATACAGTCCTAGCCAGGCCCACATTTATGGCAAATCCATTATCCATGAGCACCACTGGCACCCACTTCTCCTGACACTATAGTGACACATAAAGGGGCTTGTTATGAGTTGCTCCTTCAGGTGGCAAATCTTTATCAGAGAAAGTGATGGTTGGGTTCTTCTTTACAAGCATGAGCAGTGCTACCAACTGATCCAGGGTGGTGTCTACAGACAACTTGGCCTTATTTAGGGCAGTCATCATGGCCTGGTGATGTTTGTGGGAAGCCATGAGAAAGCCCCAAATAGAGATGTCTGCCTAAATCTTCTTCAACTGCTCAAGCACACAATCTTCCTCATGCTCTTTTCATTTCCCTTTAGATTCTTCTGAAACCTCACCTTCCTCAAGAAATGAAGGTTTGAAATGTCGTGCACTACGTGTGAGGTGGTCCACTTCCTCCACATACCAAGTGTCATTCGACTTAACATTCCCCCAGGTTTCATCAGTGTAAGCTAGGTGAAGGTCTTCGTCTTCCCACCAAATGCCTTCTTCTATTTGGGTTACCTTCTCTGTCTAAATCAAACAGCTGTCAGCCATTGGGATGTTAGTTTGGCCTTCACCATCTAAGGACATTTTCTGAAACAACAGCGTCAGATCCCCTGGTTCATTTTGCTGAGATAGGGCTAGTAATTGATAAGACTGATAGAGCTTACTTACGTACGAGACAAAAGAAATTAACTCAGAGAATTATCTTTTTGGAAGTGGAAATTGCGAACACAATCTTGGGAAGTATGTAGAAGAACCTAGTAAAACTTCTATTTGATTTTTATCATAGGGTCTCAAAATCATCACCATTATCAATTAGATGAAAGTTTCCCAATTAAGGAAATTTTAAAGAATTTTAAGGATCCTACCGGAGTGATCAACTTTAAACAACTGCCTCTCCATTATTTATTGTTTTACCAAAAATGCCCTATTTTCATCTTTAGAATCATATGATCAAATTACAAGGTCCATCTTTTCCAAAAATTATTCTTCAAAAAGAAGGTCCCTTTTTCTTTTCTTATTTAAACATTTTGAGGAGTTCGAATTTTATTCCTAAAAATAAATTAAACAATCATCCTTTAGCCAAATATCTTATAAAAAAATCATAATTTTATTTTAAATGAAAAACTTGGTCACCACTTCCTTATCTACCATTTTTCATAAAATTGAGGTTCCTTTAAAGTCATTAACCTGAAGATTTGATGAAAAGAACTTTTCATAATTTCAGAACTCTACTCAAATTTTATTTAAAAATGTTCCAAGGAATTTCATATTTTAATTCAAAAAATAATCAGATAATCATCTTCTAGTTAAATGCCTCCTAAGGAATTTCAAAATTTTATTTCAAAATAAAAGACATGGTCATCACCCCATTGTCTAACACTTTTTCATAAAATCAAATTTTTTTCCAAAGCCAACAACTTACGGATTTTGGTCTGATCATGAACTTTCCATAATTTATAAAATTCTACCCATAATTTTTTTTTTTCCAAAATTATTTCCCTTTAAGAAGCTTTAGATTTTACTCCAAGAGTCTAATTAAAAAATTGTCTTCTAGTCAAATATATCTTAAGAGAATTGGAATTTTATTTCAAAATGGAAGACTTGGCCACCATTTCCTTACCTACTATCTTTCATAAAATTTGAAATTCCCTTCAAAGTACATGACCTAAAGATTCTTATTCAATCAAATACTTTCCATAATTTCCAAGGCTTTACTTAAGTTGAATTTTGTTTTTTTTAGAAGTGGTATTGGGATCACATATTTTCTTAGAGACTTAAATTTTGAAAAGGCAATCATTCTCAATTGATCACTAAGGTAAGAATTCAAATTTAAACTCAAATCCTTTAATTTGGGAAACCATCCCCTAATTTTCCATAAAATCATAATTAGAATCAAATCACTCCCCAAATTTTAGTAATCGAATCACTACCCCAAAGAACTCATATTGCCCCATAATCAATCCTTTGTCATGTAAGACCCCCATATTTTGGAATGAAATCAATGCCTTCTAATTGTTGATCTCAAAATCAAGTCAAAGCATTTCCATTCAAGACAAGATATGGGGCAACATTGCATTCATGCCTATTTGGGAGTAGGGTTACCCTGTCCTAATTTTTGAAACAAGATCTAAGATTCACTAAATCATACAAAAAGGCAACATTGCAATCCTAGAAAAGGAGGGTATCATATCCTAGTTTGGAAGGTGTTAATGCTCTCTATATACAAAAGGTAGGTTCGGTCACAAAAGGGTACATTAGTTATTACTATCAATATACCTCTCATTCCACAAGGAAATGATCAAACAGTACTAATATCATAATCTGGTGTTTGCCTTATTGACATAACATAGCTCGCGAATAGTGTACGGGGTATTATGCAATAAGGCAGGTTTCCTTATTTCTAAAATGATGCAATGCAATTAACAATTAACCACTAATTTCATAAAATAGAAATTTTCAGGTCAAGCTAACTTAAGTTCCCAGTAGAGTCGCCAACTGTGGGTGTCATGCCTTTTCCAAGTCTAAGGCATACATCACATACCTACTTGCTTTATTGACACAGAGTTGCGACTTAATTTTTAAAGGGGAATACAAGAACATTCATAACCAAGAACATTCTAGGTTTAGGAGTTTAGGTAGAAAAGGGGAAGGCCATTTGCATGTAAGCACCTCATTTTGCCCAATTCAAATATTAGCCTATACTCACTCTCTATTTTATGATTTTAGTAGTAAATTGTTCACAAAAATTCATTTTATTCCTAAAACCTTTAACTAACCCTAAATCTATGTGACTTAAATAAACAAGTGTCATTTATTTCAGTTACAAGAATAAAATCATATTTTTAAGTAAGAAAAATTTTCCTCCGAAAACATATTTTAAATAAAACATTGCCATCAACTGGAACTGAAATGAACAACACTTATAAAACATCCAAAACAAACAATTTTGCATATAAAGAGCATTTAACTTACATAATTGAAAATATAATGCAAGAAACACACACATGCAAAAAAGGAGGAGAAGACTTACCGGATGCCCACCTTACGTATCTTACATGCAATACATAAAATAAATATGACCTAGGCATGCAACAAATCATACAAAATATATTCCTAGGCCCGATTTGAGGGTTCTAACATGATTTAATGCATGAAAGACAAGTAACACACAAAATAATGAAAAAAACTAACCAACATGATGCTTAAATTGAGCCATACATACTGATTATATGATGAAAATAAACCCAAAAACATGTTCTAATTAAAGGAAAGAAAACATGAAAGAAAAGGCGAGAAAGTGAGAGAAACTAAAGAACTACATGATGAGAGGATGAACTAATACCCTAACATGCTTTGAATACAGAAATAACCGACTAAAATGTATTGAAATACATAAAATATGGGAGCTTTGCCAGCTAGTTTATATAAATCGAAGAAACTACAAAAAACAAAGCAAAGCAAGCAAAGTTCTTAGCCTACAAGCCTCCATCAAATTTGGAATCTAAGTTAGAGTTGATGTTCTTCAATCCTTAGAACATTTCAAAGGTCTAGAGTTACTATGGGTAAGGTATTTTCGTACCTATGGCAAAAAGAGAGAAGTAGAGGTAGTTTGGTTTTCAAAAGCTCTAAAAAATGCTTCAATTCCCTAACCCCCTTCAAAGATAGGGAGAGGGGCTCTATGTATAGAGCTAGGGGAAGCTTCTAGAACTCCTCTAGGTTTTATCTCTTCCCTATTCGCCGTTCCCACCAAAATTGCACCAAAATTGAGTCTCCAAAAATAATTATGCGATGCTTCAATGTGCTTACGTACAAACTAAGTGCCCACGCACAATGATTGTGTGCACGTACAAACAACATGCACACTTACATCTAATGTGTGCATGTGCATTGTGCCTTGGTACACGTGCCGTGCATGTATGCACAAGTACGGGGTCCTATGCCCTTAGCTTGCTTGTGGCACAAGTAAGCCCGAATTGCATTTTGATTGAAGTCTTTAAACATGTCACTAACATTGGAAATACGATCAATCAAAGCACAATCGGGCTTTCTGGGATTAAGACGTTGGTTTTTGGCTAAAAAATGAGTTCGGGGTAAAATGGTCATTTTTGCGAAATTCTAATTTTTGGCCAAAATAGGTTTATACAGCAACTCTAAACACCCTTAAACATTCTAAAGATGATGTAGGTACCATTTCATCATCGGGAGGCTTGCAAGTGCCCGAGATCTCATGGTCAATCAAAATGGGGTGTCTACAACATGTTTTGAGAGAAAACCAAACATGCCTTGAAATTTTGAACATGCCAAATTTGTCTAAAGGTAAAAAAAATAAAAGTGGCCATGACAACTGAAAGAAAAGTTACTATTGGTTTTGAGATTAACAATAAGCCATTCCTAGATGGGTTGATTGAAGAACATTTGGTGGTGAAAAGGTAGTTATAGTTGAGTTTCGAATTCAACTTAAGCAAGTTTGGGCTGGATGACAATTATGTGCACATCACCATATGAAATATTCAATTTTTAGTGGCCATGAGTGCCACCATAGCCCCAGACCATGATGTTGAACAATTTTGTTCAAAGAGGAAGTTATAAATGACATTGAGAATACATTGGCCCAATTGGCAAATATTCAACTATTGAAATTAAGGGGATAATGGTGTGCCATGAATTTTGTCCAAAACCAAGGATTGTAAGTGTTGGGATTTATATCATATCCCATCGCAAATTAAAGCACATTATGCACACACTAAAGAGAAATAATTATACATTGATGTTTGTGGTCTAGCTCAAATTACCTACATTCATGAGAGAGAGAGAGAGATTCCACTATGAATAAAATAGATAAGACACGTGAAATGGCTAAAATACTCAAAACTCACACCACTACTAATCCCATACTTAAGGATATTTGAGTTTTTGCTCACCTAATTCCTTCATGGTATTTTTTCTCTCACTCCTTGTATCTCTATTTTTCCCTTTTCTCAATCTTTCTTAACCTCTTAGTAAAAAATCATATAGTCCACATGACTATGTATAATAGTGTATTCATGAGCATCCCAATTTTATACAATTAGGTAACCAAATCCTACATATATTGGGTTTCCCATTAGATTTCGAACTCTACTATGCTATCCTAAATATATGTAAAAACCAGCTTCATATATCACACAGATGGACTAATCTTAAGAATTACTCCCTCCACTTATGCGGGGTAAATATTATGTGTACCCTCCAACCTAGATGTCCTAGTTTACATGACACACTTTACCTTCACCTAGAAAATGTTGCACCCCCTAAACTTAATGCCCACATTATTTTCACTTTACACAATAGTACTCAAATGTGTCCTTGTGGCTTCTTTTTTTCGTATGCTTAAGCCCATGAGATCCATGCACCTCTCTAAGTTGTCTCCTTTGCCATGAACATAGAAAATAGACTTTACTTCTTTCGGTGTACACATCTTGTCGCGAAATCATCTCAAATTCTATGCCCAAAGCTTCCTTTTTGTGAATATCCATCTTTGCAATTGTTGCTCACCATTTTTCACCCATTATTCGTACTACTTGCCTGATGTTTGACAGCAACATCCCTCTTGTCACAACATACTCCACGAGTCTGTACAAATTGCCAACTAACTACTTATCAATGGTTGGTCTTCCACCTTTAATTGAACCAAATTGCTCCTAAATCACATAGATCACTCGCGGCCAAACTCGATCACCTAAATCACTGCCAAATCTGTTCAATCTTAATAACCTATTCAGAATCTAAAAACTCTAACCTTATCAATGAATTCGCAACACCTAAAAAGCTTGAGAATCACCTCATCTTTGAATTTTTCTACTACACTTGTTGTAACAACCCCAACATGCATATCATGATTATATTTATTCAATTATGTGTTAATTATTAATTGTGTTATATGCTATGTGATTAATTTGAGAATATATGTCTGATTTCAAAATTATTTGTTGTGATTTTTGCTTCAAGACTGAAATTGAATGTCTTAATGGCATCAGAAACAAAAATTGAGTACATAAATAGACTAATTGAAATTTTTAGAACCTTATGGCAAGTTTGATTAAAAATTGATTCTGATTAATTAATTAAGTTGTATTTAATTAGCTTAATGTTCTAATTATTGTACTAAGCCACTCTAGTTATATATATATATATATGTGAGCCATAAGCTCATTTGAGCTCATTCTTGATCATTCTAGAGTACAAAATCTGAGATTACACTTTTAGAGAGAGAGCAAGCTCTCATCTAGAAAGAGAAAGGGTAAGATTGAAAAAGAACTTGAAGATATAGCTTGAATTGGTCAAGTTTGTGCTACAATTGGTGTGTTTGAAGCCTGTAGGTGAGCATCAAACTTTCAATTCTTGAAGATGATATATTTTAGATTTGTGCTCATGAATTATATGTAATCTCTTGCATGTGTTTTGGTAATTAAAGTCAAGAAGATGAAAAGCTTTACATGCATGCAAGAATATGTTGAGTTTTGTCAAGTTAAGTTTGAATTCTAGCATCCATATTGAAATTATGAGTTATATTGTACATGCATGTTTCATCCATCATATGTTAACTCTCAAATTCATGTTTTGGAAAAGGATTTTGTACATGCATGGAGCTTTTGAGCTCAAGTTTGTTAAACTCATGAGTTTTGAGAAAAGAACTTGGAAAAACTTACATGAATGGGTTTTGGTTCAATTTTGGTGGATTTAAAGTGATTTTGAACAAATGGTTTTTGAGGCGTCATGTATACATGTTTTCCAATGTAACTTTGGGTTTTTGAACAAGCCATACATGACCCAAGGCTTTTAATTGCATTTTTGGAGCTCAAACTCTATTCTAGAAAACCCAAATATTCTACAGACCGCTCGAGTGACCGAGTGTGTGCTCGAGCAAACTTGACGAGCTCCTAGTACTTTTACAATCTTTCTAGACGACTCGAGCGACCAAATGTGCGCTCGAGCGAACCCTCTGCATATTGTTGGACCACTTGAGTGACCAAGTGTTGGCTTGAGCGCAGATGAGGCCCATCTAGCACTTTTGCAGACCATATACATCCGCTCAAGCGACCAATAGTTGTCTTAAGTGGTTAGGCCATTTTCAGCACATTTTGACAAGTTCTTCTGTGTTCATATCTTCATTCTCGTCTTCTCTAGAGCATTACTAGGCATGATTTGTGACACAATAAGGAACTAATAAGTGAGAACCAACATGAATGATTGAATTAGAAGGAGAAGATGAATTATTTAATTGGGAACAATGTGTTCCATTGTGTGTATATATGAAATGTGTAGGTTTGAACATTGTGGAAGAACATCAACCTACTCAAGGTGAGTAATATCTTAGTAAAGATATTTTCTCCTATTATATTTTCTGACTATACTAATGTGGTAAGCTTTCTGCACATTTGATTTGAAAGTATGAATAAGCCTTTTATCTATTTGCTCAGTATGTTATCTGTAATATATGTATTTGTTGGACCTGAGGTTGTTTTGCTATGTGTTGGGCCTGAGGCTGTTTATATGTTCGACCTGAGGCCGTTTATGTGTTGGGCCTGAGGTCGTTGATGTGTTTGGCTAGAGGCTGTTTTATACAGCTTTATTGAACCCGAGGTCGTTCTGCTATGTGTTGGACCCTAGGTCATTCTACTATGTAATGACGTTATCTTGTGATTTACTGATATATATAGAACTCATTCATATAACCTCTTTACTCTAATGTTATTTATTAGGCGTTAGCTCACTCCATATGTGTGTGTGTGTGTGTGTGTGTGTGTGTGTAGGAGAGTAACGAGACGGGCAACCACAGCCCTAGTGAACCTATGAAAGATTACCAAGTTTTTGAGGAGTCAGCTAAGGATGCCTTATGCAAGAGCTTTTTTCCTTTTTCTTTTGTTGGTTATGTTGATTGTGTTTTGTATATAAGCTTTCGAGTTTGTATGATAATGATCTTGTGAATGGTCTTGGCTGAGTACTATCTTCTGTATATGAATGAATGTGAGTTATTAACTAAATGTGATATCTGGCTATGTCATATATGCACAGCTCATTGGACAAATGTTTAAATTTATTCGCTCGCTTCGCTTTTGGCCCGTTATTAATTAAATATTTTTGTTAATTTTGTCTTTGAGGCCGAGTAATGGGATTATGGGATTACAATTTAAACCCATAGGGACGGGTTTAGGTTGTGACACTTGCGCCGATCTAGTGAGAAAAATTTTAAGCCATTAAGGTTGGATGTCCCTACTATACTTATGGCATGCTAACAACCTGTGCCCCATGTTTCTATACAAAGAGAATAAACAACCAGTGAGCAAACACACCATTTCAATCCATCTACTATTTACCAATCCAACCTTTTTTTTTCGTTTTTTTTTTTGACACCATGATTTCATTCTCGCCATGAACTTCCTTCGCCAAATGCACCTAGGATCGGCAACCTTAAGTTCGATACCACTTGTTGGGATTTATTTCATATCCTTGGAAATAGAAGCATATCATTCATACTCCAAAGATAAATAATCACACATAGATTTACATAATTCTACCCAAATTAACTACATCCATGGAAGGGAGAGAGAGAGAGAGAGAGAGAGAGAGAGATTCCGCAATGAATAAAATAAAGGATACATGTGAGATAGTCAAAACACTCAAAACCCACACTATTACCTAAATCCTGTGCTCAAGGGTAGTTGGGCCTTTGTTCACCCAATGCCCTCATAGTATTTTTTCTCTTAAAACTTTTTTTTTTTTGGCGCAATTATTAGTTGTTAGTTGTTAGATTAGCATATATGGGATTTAACCTCTCCAGCCTTTGCAAAGCACAAAATGCTTGTCTCCTTAATTCAACCCTCCCTAAGGAAAGTTGAAGCCATGACCTCTCCCTAGGAATTAAGCCCTTAGTCATAGTGGCCAACTGTGCTAGACATAGTTGGTTTTTTCTATCCAAAGTTAAATCTCTATTTTTTCCCTCTTCTCAATCTTTCTCAATCCCTCAATAAAAATCATATAGTTCACATGACTATTTATAATAGTCTAGTTATGAAAATCATAATTCCATATAATTAGTTAACCAAATTCTACACATATTGTGTTTCCTAGCATATTTGAACTCTACTAGCCTATCTCAAATATATGTATAAACCAGCCTAATAATTGTATAAGACTCACTTTTATCACATAAGTGGACTAATTCTAACAATAAAGAGATAGAAAAGCAATCAATATGCCATGTCCCACTAGCATATAAAACATCTTTTATTTTTGGGAGTTCCAATATTTGGCAAAGGCCTAACTAATAGTGAGTGTCTTGACTCTCATCAATTCCATTTGTCATACCAAAAATATTTGCAAGATTGTAGAGAAATTTTTCATCGAATTTCCTCTCAGATTTTAATTCTAGCTCTGATGATAATTTTCTATAAAGTGCTATGGTTGGATTTTGATTGAGCTACCCAAAAATTGTTTAAATAATATTTAAATTTTAGAACTCGAGCCTTAAAAAAAAAAAATTATTGCCGAAAATATAAATTTTAATTCAATAAAATGTTATTTATGATTTTTTTTTAATAAGTTAAGATACTCATTTGAAAAGGCTAAATGTGTTGAAAATGTAGTAAGTGATCGTCAACTTTGTAAAAATTGACTTAAAGAATTTTTAAAGATAAGTCATTTTTGAAAAAATTATTTTACTTGCTTTTTATTCAACCAAACAACGAAAAATGAGTAAACTATTTGTGACAAAAACAATTTAAATCAAAACAAACAGAGACTAAGTGTATATTCTCGATCCTTCATAATAAAATCCTGGTATGTTTCTGACTAATGTTAGAATAATCAATTTTTTGTATAAAAGTTAGGGTAAATTGCACTAACCTTTCCTGAGATTTGAAAAAAAAAATACAACAAATTTCATATTTTTTACATAATTATACCAATCTTCATTTTAGTAAGATTAAAGGAACTAAACTAATCCAGATAATTTGAAATAGAATGATCAATAATGAAATATATATATTTCAGTGTAGATAATATCATTTTTTCATCCATATCCTACCGAAATATTGATAAAAAACGATAATTGTTATGTGAATTAAACCTTTAAGGGTATGTAATTTAGGCCCAAATTGTGAGATTTGCTATACTTTCTCCAAATCTTACAAGATGTAAATGTAATATACCTCAAAAGTTATGTACCATCTTACTAATGTATTGATGACACATCAATAATAAGCAAATTTTACATAAAGAATTAGCCATAAAAAATATATATAGATTTATGAAGCGACAATATGGTTAGGACTTACGTGCATGAAAGGACATTTAGTTACGATTAAATACATTTCTCCCCTTGTAGTTTAGCTAAAAAAATGCATTATCCCCTTTAAATTTAGAAATATACACATAAACTCCTCATGATTTGGGATAAAATATAAAACTAACAAAAGTGTTATAAATAATCATGTGACTCAACATTGATTAAGATGCATGGTAACAACGTTAAGGATATCATTTTGAATCAAAATTACTATAATGCCCTTATCTCTATATTTCCTCACCAACAAATTATGTACCCATCATCATCAAGAACCCAACCCAGAACCACCATTGCTCTAACACCACCGCCATACAACCATGGCCACATCCCCTCTCATCAAAGCACTACCATCATTGCTTCTCATGATTTCCTCTTGATTTAGTAAAGCTCGTTATGATCCTCAAATTAGAACAATGAGTTTAATGTGTTTTAGGCATATTCTCGGTTGAATCGTCAAATTCAAACAAGTTTGTGTCTGCTTGAACTTCCATCTCAAAACTTGTAAATACCTCACTCATCTGGGAGTTGAATTGAATTCGAATTACAACAAAATTAATTTTGGAATTAGAGTCGATTTAGAGTCAAATTCTTTGAAATTTGGCTCCGTTTTTAGGTTCTTTCTTCTTCATCATTTTTAGTATTGCTTAAACTGTCTGTAAGTTCTTAATTTTTGTTTTGTGTACAAATTATAATTGGTTAAATTTTTTTCAAATCATTCAATATTATTTCAAACCAAACAGAATACCTCGATATCATCTATATATTTCTAACAGCATTTTAGTCAAGGCTTCATAATGGAAACAACAAAATAATTTGACAAAATTAATAGCATTGACAGGTTTTCCGGAAGGAGAAAAAAATTTATATATACATACAGAAATTTATATATATATATATATAACACAAGTTGGTGGTGATGACTGCTTTGGAGTGGATGTCTTAGGTGAGAAGAGAAACAATGTTAAAGGGATTGGATTGTTGTTGTGAGCACTGAGCAGTTGGGGTCTTGTAGTGACTGAGAAGATGATGTAGTGTTGTTGGAAGGGGTGGGTAGGTAGTCCAATTTGAGAGAGAGTGCCTCTTAATTTCTCTTTCCTTCTTGGCCTTGACCCCTTTCCTTTACTGGTCGAAACTTGATCAACTTTCTGACCCTTATCTCTTTGTTCCACAAATAGTTGCTCTCCATTTAAACCGACAAGAGCCACAGAACCATTCTTCCCCTTATCACTTCTTTGACTGATGATTGCTCAACAACTGGTCTCCCATAACCTTCTTTCCTTTATCAGATCTATTATGAAATGGTTGCTCAAAGCCTGGGTCATCATAGGCTTCAATGCGTACATTTGATTGGGCTTCAGCCACATGGTTAAGTGAAGACACTAAACCAAGTACATTTGATTGGGGTTGTGTCTGTTCTGTTTGCTTGTTTGTTTGTTTTGCTCTGTTTGTTGGTTTCTCACCAACTTCGAGCTTGGAGTTCTATGCTAGCAGATGATCGGGTGTGCATCTTGATGTCAATCTAGTTGGGATTTTGGTGTTACACAGTGATGCTCTTTACACTCTCCTCTTTATTAATATATTTTTTCATACTTTGTATGTTTTTTCATCAATAAAACTTTCTTTTGTTGATTAAAAAAAGTGAAGACACACTGCTGGAAAATCCACTTTTAGCGGCGTTTAAAAAACGCCGCTAAAAGTACTAAAAATGTCGCTAATTCTTTTTGTGACGTTTAGTACCAAACGTCGATGACACGGTCGTCGTTATAGCTTTATGGCGTTTGTAAAATGTCATTATATTAGTATAGGTGTTTTTAAAAATGCCGTCAAATGTCCTATCTAACGGTACTATGACGCCACTATGGCATTTAGCGTTTTTGAAAACGCCATTATAGACATTTATACCTTTTAAAAATCTAACCGCTAGATGGGATATAGTGACGTTTTTAAATACCGCCATAACCTTTTTTTTATTTTTAAATTGTTCTAATTTTATACAGTTGAACAAAAAAAATATCTATCAAACAATTATTAAGAACTAATAATTGATGTTTATTAAAATAATAAATAAACTAAGCTTGAAAACAAAATTAAAAATAAGAAACAATGCATTGCACACCTAAGAATATAAACAATTCATGTTCAGACTTTAAATACATCAATTAAAATCAAAATGGTCAAGAAGTGTAATTTGCCCAAAAAAATTAAAAAGGTATAAAAAGCACACTAATATGGCTTATAATATTAAAAATACCACTTGTCTTCCAACTATATCCAAAGATGAGCCTAAACTGTACGCAACAGATGATACATTTGGAACCATACACACTACTAGAAAATGGACCATTTGACACGGAACTATTTCCGACGGCTTAGGTGCCATCGCAAGAAACAAGTATTTGCGACAGCACTTAATGACGTCGCGAAATTATTTTTGTTGCGACGGAAAAACTAAGCTCGTGGCAAAAAGTAAGGTTATATGCGACGGTAAAAAAATTCGTCATAAATCATTTTTTATGATAAGAAGTGTGTAAAACCCAAGTTTTGTATATTATTATTTTTGGATAGGTTGGTAATTAAATTAATTTATATGGGTTGTTTAGTAAAATCAAGGAAATTAGTTATAAGATGGTATTATAATTTCTATATCATAGATGGGCAATTTTGTAAGTTTGAGAACTAGGTTATTAAACCCACATCTTTTGCTTCAAGTCTAGGAAGAACAAAAGAAAAAAAAACAAAGGGCTCTGGAGGGTTTTCCAAAGGTCGCGAAGGTTATAAAAGTAGGAGAAAAAAAAAAAAAAAAAAAGAGAGAGGCGTGGTTGCTCAAAGAAGGGTTTGATAAAGAAAAAAAAAATTAAAGAAAACAAAACAAACCAAAGTGAAGAAGGAGGATTCATAGAGTGGTGATTTTTCTTTATTTCATCACTTAGGTAAGATTTATTTTGTTGTATTCCTATCTATGATTTTAGTGTTAATATATCAATAGATGATTTTATAGGCATATATGTTTAAATAATTATATTGATATAGTCTATGTTGGGGTTCTTGATTTTTTTGGCTCAATTTTAGAGTGTATTTTGCATTATGTTTGGGTGGTTCATATTTTGAGATTAATATGTGATAGGTTAGGTTTAATGGTGGGCGTTTGTGGGATACAAGATTTACTACAAGTAATTACAAATTTTTTTCATGTATATAAACAACAATAGAATAATATGGGTTGAGAATTTCTGAAGCTTTGATGGCTTTGTTTTGATGCTAAATCGTGGGAGTTCCTAATAGACTATTGGGTTAATTTATTCTATTGTTGTTACAAGAAGAGATGGATGGGTGCGCATAATAATTGTTTATGCGGTGTAATATTTTATTAGGTTTGAGAGATTGAGGTGGATCTTGGTAAATTGAGATTAGCTTGGGAAATATTATTTTAGCTGTTGGAGGTAAGTAACCCTCTATCACTGTTGGTTTATTTTTATTCCTATCGAACCGCTTTAAAATCATAAATATTTATTCATAGCTTTCTGTTCTCTCAAAATAAAATATGGGTCAAGTATAAAACAACATCGAATATTATTATGAAAGTTATTTGAATATTTTGTGAAATTATTCAAAAATTGTACCCAAGTGTTTATTCAAAATATCGAATATTTTATTTAAAAGTTGTGTATTGTTTGAATTTTGAACATCACTCTAGTCTCGACTATGATTTGGACCCTAGCCAATGGGGTTATTTATTGGTACGTAAACTAGTTTCTTTTGGGGCTTTACCACGCCTATGTGTGGTTATGGGCCTTGTCACGCTAAGTGACCGTAGTCACCAAGACTTGGGTTTTGTGAATCGATCATTGAACCATCTCAATATCGATCTATAAATTTTGGATAATGAAATTTCATTGAGTTACCCCATTGACTTTTAATTAAAATGTATTGCTACATCGTTTATTTTCACTATGAAACCATCTTATAAATAATCGTGTCATTTATTGATTTGTATCAAAAATTATATTTATTGGTTATCTACTATTTATTTATCGCTTTTTGATATACTTGATCCAAATTGGCAAGGATGGTTGGTTATTTACTAGGCTGTCTAGCTTACCCTTATTTTTTTTTAGATTCTGAAGAGTAGAGCTGCGCGGGATTTTTTTTTACATATGGATGTGCCAAGAGTAGAACTATGATTTAAGTACTTGGATTATTGTTTTGTTAATGGATTTTGTTAGTGGACTTGGTGGATAATTTCATATGTTAAGAATAATCAATTTTTGTGGATTTTAGCATTATGACAATTTAAGGATTTATTTTGAGTATTTTACATTGTGGATTATGTGATTGGATTCTTAGCCTTGCATGCTCACTTTTATGAGTGTGCGGCGTTGTCACGGAACTTGGGGCGTGACAAAGTGACTGTCGCCAAAAAAGATACTGGATAAATACTATTATTAGAGACGAATAACTTGAAACTGTTGCAAAAGGTTTATTTATTTTTTTACCGTTTTGTTAATTTGCGACGGCCTTTTAAACCATCGCAAAAATTTAATCCCCTAAGTTTCCACTTTCGCGCCTCTCTCTCGCTTCTCGCTCGAGCCTAGCCCAAATTGCACTGTGTCTCCCTCTCACCCAACCTTCACTCTCTGTCTCACTCACTCTCTCTCTCTCTCTCTCTTGCAACGACAACCGCACCTACATGGGCAAATCTCCGGCATCCAGGTAACCCTCATCATCTCCTCTCCCTAAGCACTTGTCCCTAATATTTCAGTTCTCTCTCGAGCCCAACCCTAATTTCACTGTGTCTCTCACATGCCCAACCTTTACTCTCTCTCTCTCTCTCTCTCTCTCTCTCAACAAAGACAAGATAGGCAAACCCTGCAGATCTAGGTAACCCTCCTCTTATCTCCTCTCTTCTCTCTCCTCCTAATATATCAATCTTCTCTCTTGCGCCTGTGGTTTAGGATTGTGTTTGAGCCCTTCTGCTTTGGACTTTAGGGTTATGGCAAAATCATTGTACCGCCTAAAGGATGAAGATGAGTTTCCACCTTGTCAAATTGATTATAGTGGGAAGGGTAGGGAAGGAAGGGATGCTCTATTTACATCGGCATAGTAAGTACGGATAGAACAGGATCTGCTAACAATCCAACCTAATCCCGAGCTTTCTGCTAGTGCGGCTCATCTTAAATTGTTTTACATTGAGTGATTGTCTATACTCTCTCTCTCTCTTTACATATATTGGGAAGTAGGTCTCCGATCTCCCCTATCAAATCGGTGTTGAGACATCGATCAGTGCCAGTGCCACCTTCGTCTCTTTCTCTTGCCCATCCATGGCCTCATTGCCATCGCTGCCTCACCCATGTTCTCCCCACAGGTACATCTCTGTTCGAGAAGCCCTGTCCATGGCTGATTGCGTCTTATTATAACTTGTTTTTGAGGTAGGTTTCTCGGTTTTTGATCTATTTGACTAATTGAACTCTAATCAGTCTTGTTTATACTGTTTGTTTTTGTTAAATTTTGATTGGGTTTTAGTTATAATCATGATTTCATCAATTGGGTTTTAGTTATAATCTTGAACTCTGATCAGTCTTGTTTATACTATTAATATGCAATTGCTAAAATTTTGAAGTCAACTAATTTTGTTTTATTGCTGAGCAAAACTATGGAATTTGTCTTTAGTTTTTGACCAAGTAATTTTGTTTACTTACTATTCTTTTTTATGGTTAATTAATTACTAGAAAATAGGAGCATTGAGAGTGGCTTGATCAAGTGAAAATGAAGAAGAGTGATGTGGGTTTGTGGTGTGAGAGAATTGGGTTTTTATGAAGTAGGGTGAGTATAACTTCTTTAATAAATTTAACCAGATTTTCATTTTGAGTGTAACTTCTGTTTCACTTAATAATTACAAATATAAATGTCATCTAGAGATTTCGATTGACTTGTGATTGATTGTACTAACCTCATTTACTTTAATTCGGCTACTATCTATCAGCAAAAAGCTTTGGATATCAATGAGAGAGAGCTTGGACTTGATCATCCAGATACAATGAAGAGTTATGGAGACCTAGCTGTTTTTTTACTATCATCTCCAACACATAGAACTAGCCGTGAAGTATGCCTTAAGAGTATTTCATATCCTAAGCTTTTCTCCTTAGTGTAGTGTTTCAACTCTTTTTGTTTAATATCACACGCACTTCTTTGATTCTCTGATCGGTACTTGTTATCTCTATTGTCTTGTGCAATGTTCCATGTGTCTCTTGAACATATTAAGAGATATGAACTCTACATGGAATTAACTTTTGAACTACTTGAATTCTTGAAAGTCAAAATTAAGTCAAGATTATCGAAAGTGAAGTCAATTTGCATTGTTTCAAATGTGGTTGAAATAGCATAATGATTTTCAATTGATGCATTCTATTTGTTCACTAAATGGAGAATCGTAAGATATTTTGCAAACCGCTCTAGTGAATTGATCTTTGGGAGTTATTTTATTTTATTTTATTTGATATGAATATTTTTGTTCAAGTTGTAGTCCTAGTTGTCATTATTCAAATTTTTATGGTTAAGTATGGTTAGACCATGCACTTTCATCCCTATTCTGTGGTCTCGTAGTTCATTTACTTGGTTGTGCCCTGCAAGAGTGGCTAATGTAGTTTTTCAATATTTTCTAAAGCTCCGCCAAGTTTTTATAGGGAAAAAAAAATTAGATACAATGATGGTGAAGAAAATTAGATGCAATGGAAAATAGCACAATGTAAATCGATCAAGTTCCACCTAAAAAGCAATCAAATAAAGGCCGATTTTATGCTAATGGACTCGTACACAAGAGTAGGGTGTATGTTTTAGGGCCGGATTCATCTAACTCTCCATTCTTAGAACTTAGCGCATCGCCAATCAAATGCACCATTTTCCTGTTTATGCACCTATGGTTTGTGTAACACTTAACACCCCATTTTCCTGTTTGTGCAACCATTGTTTGTGTAATACTTGATACCCATTTTGAAATTTCATGCAATAGAGATGCATACTAAGTTATTATCTTAGGAACCATTTTAGCATATTTTATCTTTTTGTGAATTTTAGTCCAAAAAAAAAAAAAAAAATAGCCTTTGCCAAACAAGGCCAATCTTATCTTCAACATAGACTGCTTTTGCAGTATTGGATGACCAAACCTAGACAAGGGCCAAATATGACTATGCATTTAAGGTGGCAAGCTGTGCAACTATAGTTGGGTTTCCAAGTCTACCCAACCTACTGACTTTTCGTTTACAATTATTAGAAGTAAAACACACCAATAGCTTAAACTAATGTGAAGGGACTTATTATTGGTTGCCGCTTTGGGTCGTCGTTGACATAATCAGTTGGTTGAGATTGCTTGCTATTGTAATTAATAGGCATATCTTTCCAAATTGTGAAGATAATGTCTATGCCTTTTGGAGGATGAGTGGTCCTCTTGAGTCTTATTGTGTATGTGTAATATGTTAGAATTATAGATATAAGCTTGCATATATCTTGCCAATCCTCAGATTCCGGCTTATTCAGATCACGCCACCATCATGCTATTGCAATTGCTCTATCGTTAATGGAGGCCTACTCCTTGAGTGTTCAGCATGAACAAACCACACTACAGATTCTGCAAGAAAAACTTGGATCAGATGATTTACGTACACAGGTAACTTTTAATACTTTTCAGATTTGGTAAATGTGCCTCATGATTTTAAGTGTTACCTTCTTTGTCCTCAATTTGATCTGCAAGCTTTTGTAGGATGCGGCTGCTTGGCTTGAATACTTTGAGTCCAAGGCTCTAGAACAGCAAGAGTCTACACGCAATGGTATGCCAAAACCAGATGCTCCTATTTCCAATAACGGCCATTTAAGGTAATGCTTCTTCTACTGCTCTTCTTTCTATCTCCACCAAAGGCCATTTATAGTGTGACTTCTAATGCTCGACTGTCAATAATTTTGGAATATGCTTACTTCATGATGGATATGCGAATTCTATAGTGAAGCTTAATGCGTGTATCATCATGTATGTTCTCTCATAATTTTTTATTCATGGATTGGTTTTTGATAATTTGTTGACATTGATATTAAGAGGGTCTGTTTCTGATGTTTTGTTATTGCTGTCGATATTATAATTATTTCTTGTTTCTTGAGATCTGGAATTGCACGTGTTAGATTATCACTAATCCCAAAAGCTTAAGTTACGAACATCCAAATTACTAAAGAAACAAAATGTTTATAAGGAAATAAATGCAAACAAAGGAGACTTAAACCCAAGACCACTCCTAACCCGAGCTTTGGTACCATGTTAGATCACCACTAATCCCAAAAGTCAAGTCATAGGAAAGGGATCCGCCACAGTTTGTGGTGTATGCAATCTTTTGGGTTATTTGGATGGAAAGGAACGCTAGGATTTTTTAAGACAAATATGGGAATGTGGACTGTGGGATAAAATACGCAACTTGGCATCCTTTTAGGCCTCCATTTAAAGGGGTTCAAATTTTTTTTTTTTTTTTCTCCAAAGATTGGAAGGTCTCACGACATGCGATCTTTTTGGTCTTGTTTTGGGTTAATTTTGATTATGGTTTGTTTTGTTTAATCATAGAGTACCTCTTGTCCTCTCATCTGCACTCTCTTTTGTTGTCGATCACACCAAAAAATTTTGCCTTTAGGAATGTCCTCAGATACAAACCAAACCAAACATACAAAGCAAATGAGACTATCCTTCTTAATGGCTTCATATTGATAATCGCTACCACACGCCCAACAAAGGGTAATTGAACAATTTAATAAAGTTTTATCTTCAATTCTAACAAATTACATCAATCTCCCTCTTCTTGGATCAGTATCGCACCTATTGGATTTTATAACCCCAGATGTGGATATGAAAGCAAGAGATGCCTCAAAGAAGCAAGCTCGTGCAAAGGTCATAAACTCCTGAATCTTGACTATTCTTTGGTTTTGTTCTTACTTAACTCTTTAAAGAGAAAATTTATACTTCACTCTTAACCAGGGAAACAATCACAGATGAATATCAAAATGATGAAACATTATCACCTAGTCATCTTGTTACAGAGAACACTAGTGATAAAGAGAACAAATCTAGAACAGAGAACAATTCTGAATATCACTTTGCATAATCTATGGATAAGAAACCTGATTTTAGTCTAGCAAATTCGACGGTATTGAATCAAAACAATGACATGGCATGAGATGAAACATCCAATAAAGGATGGCAAGAAGCTTTTCCAAAAGGTCGATCAACTGCAGGTCGCAAGTTGATATTGTAGCTTACAATCTTTTTTGTATTTATTTATTTTTTGAAATAAATATCAAATGTTTTACATTTTCTGTAAGCTTGAAATTAATTATAGTGTAAATGATGTTTTTTTTTTGTGTTTCTTTTTGCAGATGCAACCCCTTTTGAGTACGTGATGATATCTTCTCATATCGATATTGGAGTTTATAATCTTATTTATTTATTTATTTTTTGAAAAAAATATCAACTGTTTTCATTTTCTGTAAGCTTGAAAATAATTATGTCGTAAATGATGATTTTTTTTTTCTTTTTTGTTTCTTTTTGCAGATGCAAACCTTTTGAGTACGTGATATCTTCGCATATTGATATGGGAGCTTACTATTGATATCAAAACAAGCTACATTATATCTGTTTTTATTTTTTTGTTTTTTTATTTCTATTGTCGATACTAAAAATTTGAATTCTTGAATTTCAAAAATTATTAGTATTGTTAGAAGTTATTTTATATATTTTTGTAAATAATATTTGATTGACAATTGTTACAAGGTACATATATGATTTTTTGAATTTTTATGTGGATATGGATGTAGATGTATTTTTAAAAATATTATAATTTGTATAGGAAATATTTAATAAAATATGATTTTATAAAAAAATAATTTCATTGCGACAATAATAAACCGTCGCTAATGTAATTCTCATTTCTTTATATTTTATTAGCGACGGGTTAATCTATCGAATATATATATATTAGTTTCAATCTTTTATGCATTTCAACCGTCGCAAATAAATCTTTTGGCGATGGTTTAATCATTGCCAATACGGTATTAACTTAATACTACTTTTTTGGGCGTTTTAGACCGTCACTAATAATACTTTTTATGACGGCAAATACCGCCGCTAAAAAGGTTTTTGCAAAGAAGAATCAACATCACTAAAAATGCCATTTTTCCCTTTTTTGTGTCAGCTAAACCGTCAGAAAAACTATTGATTAGCCGCTACAAGAATGCGACGGTTTGTAATCGCTAAAATACTTTTTGTCACGCCCTTTCCGCCACCCCCATTTTCCGTTCGTTGCCGCAGCAAAAAGTCTTTTATGACGATATATGGACCTTTGACGCTTATGCATCAAGTAAAAGTCCGATTTTTAGTAGTGACAGTACACTATAATCCAATTAAACAAGATAAAAAGAATTAGAGGGGGTAAAAAAGTAAAAGAACAAGAACAAATAAAAAAACTTCATCATATTCCTCCAATGGCTTTTTCCTCTCCTCTCACATAAATTCTACATGTAGCAACTTCATATCCATCTTGGTGATCATTCGGAGTTAAAATAGCTTCTCACAATCAAATAGAGTTGGGTTTCAAATTATTCTGTCTTGTATTCTTCCAAATCACCGATAAACATCTAGTTTTGCCAACATGCGTCGAGCCTGCCATATCACATCGATAAACAAATGTTACCTCGGTGGATTTTTTTCAATTCAAAAAGAATACTTATATCACATATCAATAAAAATAGCAACAGAGGTGTCATCATTGAATTTAGCCTAGAACATCACAAACTATCCTCAAGAAAGAATATAAATCAATGTTGACGGAGGGTAATCGAGAGCTTGAAGAAATATTCCCACCTCTTAGGGGTTAATGGACAAATGCCTCCTTTTCTCTCGCTCGTTGAATTTATCTTCTTCATCTTCCAAAGGAGGTACATTACATCCAATGCAGAGGCAGAAGTTTTGCCACTTGTCAACATATAGCCTAGACATGTACAAATATATGAAATCACCTACGCATATCCGCATATAGGAATATCATCATTTTTTTGATAAATAAAATTTTGCATGTATATATACACAAGATATTTACCTCATTATTCTTAGCTCTTCAGATTCTCGTGATTAGTAAGACCATGAGTACAGCCAGGAAAGATAACATGTCTTTCTCATATCTCGATGAAGAGCAATGTATCTTCCCCACGAGATCTCACGCCCACACCTTCGGTCTCACCGCCATGTATTCTCAAAACCTAATTTAACAGAATATCCGTAGGAGGCCTCTCAAAAGTAAATTACCACCTACATCATACTCGTGAGCAACATTCAGACAAACCTTTTAAGGTTTTAAATGCTAATGAGATTCAAAAATTTGTCATTCCATTTCGTATGGAGTAATAGATCCAAAACCATGCATGGTGGCAAATGTTTGATTGATTATAATCATTATCAATTCAACACAGGAAGTCCCAAAATTTGTAATAAAATTCTAAGGAGCATTCAGAATTTTGGTAAGATCAATTCGAATGTAATCGAACTAGATTCCAAATTTATTCGGCAGATGAATGCTGGAGAGACAAAAGTTCTAACCTTCCCAAGATTGTCAATAGAAGGAGAGAAGCGGAGAGCATAATACAGAGCACGACATCTCAACCTTTGACATCCTCTTCCAGCCTTGAAGCAGCAGACAGCTCCTCGCTTAGGACCTGATTTGTTGTGGAAAGTTGACTAAAATGAGACTTGAGTAATTGTCGGGCCTTATGAGAGTAAGTCACAAATCAGATTCTAAGCAAACAAAGAAGCACTGTATACACACATGAAGTTGGGATTAATTAGTATATGCATTCAACCCATGCACACATTGTTTTGTAAATTGATCTACCTATCATTTGTGATCTTATTGGTATGCCATAGATCCCAAGAGAGTGTCTCCCTTAATCACAACACATCCTATGCATATTTTTCATGAATTAAATTTGGTCAATTCAGTACCATTTTACCATAATCTTGACCTTGACCAAGGAATCATCCAACCCCTTGTATTGACCCACCAAAAATATACCAATGATAATATACAAGAAAATTTCCTTAGAACCATACCCAGGAGGATCGATGTCCCCACTCAGAGAGCCCAAACAGGACCTAGTGAGAATAGATGACTCCGTTCCTTGTCTAGATCTCTTATCATTCCATGAAAAGCCAGATGCATCCACAGAGTTCCTGATAGTATAGACTAGTGGTTGAGAGGATCCAGGTGATGCAATTGGGCTGGGCACTATACCAAGCTTAAGAGACCTGAATTTAGAATTTTTTATATTTTTTATTTTTATTTTTATTTTTATTAGTAACCGTTTGTTAGAGAAATAGATAGTAAGCTATCTTTATAGACAGTTCAATCTACAGAAACACAGAGTTGAATCACAGAAGAGACCACCCATTTCTATAAAACCCATTTCTCACATATCCATTGAGTCAAATCACCCAATTGACCATCCATTGAGTATATATATACAAAAAAGAGTATATATCAAGAATAATTTAACAATGAACTTACATCTAAGTTAATAATGAACTTACATCTAAGTTATCATAGAAGAAAAAAGACTTATCATTAGAATAATGATGGATTAAATATTTCAGATTCATATGAATATAAAATTTTGAAAGAAAAAAATATTTTAAACATATTCATGCTCAGCACAGAGCATGAATTTGTTGACTAATAATTTTCCGAAGTAATGAAGATAGTAAATGACTACCTTGACAATATCAGAACTAGTGTAGCAATATGTTTCCTTCACTTTTCAAGCTACTTCAAAGGAATTTTCAGGTGGAACATGCTCTCCTCTTTCCTACAAGAAACAATGTCAAAATCAAGACCCTTGATTTTACAAAAAAACAAAAAGCTAGATAAAACACTACGAAGAGAACACAAATAAAAGCAAAGTGGAAGTCAAAATCTTTACTTGTTTTGTCCCAAACTACAAGATCAATAAAGGGGCCGATCTCGATAGTTCAACCCATTTCCTCTTATCACTAGTCCAATATCCATATTTGACAATTACAACATCAAAATCACAAGAAAATCAAATGAAATGGCTTTTGAAACAAAGCAAAATCACAAAAATCTCATTTGACTCCTCCTGCCCTCCACCACAAGAACATCACAAAGAAAATCAAATGAAATGGGGTGATATCACATCAAAATCAAATGAATCTCAAATGAATCAAGTGAATGCTAGAATCGACATTACAACATATACAACTACTTACCGATAACAAGAGTATAAATTCATAGTATTAAGTACTAAATAATTATTTAAAAGAAAACCAATTCACTCACATAATTTGGGAAGATAACCATATCAACATTCCCAGGCACCTCTGCTAACTGCACATAGAATGAAGAATATACCATCATAAAAAGCTGTCAAAATTTCATAAGTACCAAAGCGAGCGCGAGCACCTAATGCAATTTTTTTTCAAATACCTTAGCAGTGTTTCAGCCTGCAAAACCAAACAATTAGGCATTAAAATTCATGTCGCCTGGCCAAACATCATCACTAGGAAATTATAGGTAATTTTTATACATATAGCTAGCCAATGGATACGTAACATAGATGTCCACGCCTTATTGTTCATCTCCTGACGACCTCCATGACGCTCGCTTGGCCTTTATTAGACAATAGAATATGAAAAAACCTGATAAAAATTCTAATTCAAGGTTGAAATAAACGATATCAAATTACCCCTATTATTAAATTTTTACTCAAAATTAATAAATTTTTTGATTGACGTTGGAGATTTTGTTACCTCCCAAAAACATTAATAAAATAATAAATAAAAAAAAGTAGTGTGAAATTTCACTAAACTGACCTTGAGCTTGGCTTTTGCAAGATTAGCTTTGAGCAAGCGCTAATGGAGGAATCCCACCTTCCCGACAAGCAAACCCCTATTCCTCACACTCTCACACAACCGAATAAATATCATCACTAACTCCTTCCCTTTCGCGACCCATCCTCGATCACCTCCATCAACGCCGCATCCCCATTCCTCCACAATCGCCTCCTTCCTTCCGCCACCGCCAGCTACTCATCACCACCATCGCTTTCTCCGCCATCTACTCCACCACCACCATCGCTTTCACCGCCTCCCTTCACCGCATACCGGCTTGTACAAAGGTCGCCATCGGTCCTTCTTCCCTATTCGATCCATTCATCAACAATAAGATCAACGGCGGAATCGCTCGCAAGTCTGATCGAATCTTGTTCTCGCCGATCAACGACAAGTTCAAGAACGCATACGCCGCCTCAATCTTCGAATCGCTCAAATCGCCTGAATAAACGCCGATTGATATCGATCCGAATCTTCAAATCACTTTGAACAAACCGATGGAGCTTGTGTTCTTGAAGCTCTTCAAGAATAGCCGATTGATCTTCGAGAGACGGCTTTTTCCTACAAGATTTCCTTCGCTTCTTCGTCACGAGAGAGAGAGAGAGAGAGAGAGAGAGAGAGAGAGATGTGTGCGTATAAGATAAGAGAGATGTGTGGGTATAAGAGAGAGAAAGGGCTCAGATTCAAGAATAAGGGTTTCAAAAGGCGCTGTATGCATCAGATTCGAGGCGCTTTAAACGCTTTCAATTACAAAACGGTGCCGCTTTTGGTTAAAAAATATATGGCAATTATAAAATGTCGTAAAAATTAAAACGTGATTTAATAAAACGCCGCTAATTAAACGTCTTAAATCCTCTCCTATAGTGACATCAAGCGATGGACCAGGTCTACCACATTTTGCCTTTCGCACTCCAAATCCAACCCATTACAAATCCCTTCATATTGGACTTTTTTTCTTTTTTTTTTTTTTTTTTTTTTTTTTTTTTTAAGCGTGAGTACCTTCATATTGATTTAATATCACCTCCAAGTTAATAGTGGGCCTAATAATAGCATTATCACTAAGGCTCTCATCGCTTAAATGGCCCGAGATTCTCTACGTGTCCGCAGCTCCCCACTATTTGCCTCAGAATGATTTATGCATGCTTGTCTTGGACCAAGAAGAGTCTTCGTAGCAATTTGATTTGTTTGTCATTAACAAAATTCAATAATTCATTACTAAATGGTCATTTGACCGAAAAAATTATAAATATGATTAATCAAAGGAATGGAAAGTCGTAGTAATTTTTAGAAAAGCCGTTAATTATTTTTCTAAATTTTCTTCTTTTTGTCCTTACAAAAATGTAAATTTTATATTATCCTAATTTTTATTAAAATGATTGATTTATTTAAAATATTTTTTATGCATGTGATGCAGAGAAATAGGAACCATTAAACTTTAATTAGAACTATTAAAACAATTTTTTGGGTATTAGTGTATAACGCGACAATCATAAGAGAAACTATGGTAGTGTTTCTAGCTAGCTAATATAATTTTTTCCATGGCTACCATGATATGCCGATGGATGGAGGTGGGCTATGGAGGTGAAGTTGGATGGTTGTGGAATCGCTGTAGGCTACAAGTAAGCCTCTCAAAGGATTGAGTTTAATTTGAATTTGATGAGTCCGATCCAACAAATGCTAATCCTTTCATGAATGTTGAACTTGAGAAAATCAAATTCTATTGGTTTGATTATTGTTGATTGAAATCTAATAGGTCGACCTAGTTTGATTATCAATTCGACGAATTTTCACACTTCAATTTTTATATGTATATATATAATTATTTTATTTTTAAAATGGGCAACAACATTTAAAAATTTTAAAATATGAAATTCAAAATTTAATTCGCTTGTTACCGCTTGTTATTATGTTGGAAATTCAAGCCTCTTTGTTTGATTTTGTTGTTGTCTGCTTATTGTTTCTACAGCTGGTGCTTTTCGCTTGGGATGGTGTTGCTCTCATTTGATTTTGGCCGTGTTTTTGTCTCTCTCATGCTCGTCTTGTTGGTAGCTCACCAACTTATGAGGATTAGTGCTTGCAAATGTTAGGTTTTCTTCCTAGTGTCAACCTAGCTCGGATGGGGTTACTTTATTATGATGTTGCACTTTCCTCCCCATCCCCCATTATCGATGTATCTCATTACTTTGGGTAACGAGATAACGCTTCAAGCCTTTTATATTTACAAAAATTTGAGAACCGATTTTTGTTTATTTTAGAAAACATAAACAACAAACGATTTGGTAATTGACAAAATATTTTAAAAATTTAAAATATAAAAAGATGAGAAATGGCAAGTGGATGCACATTTGCAGTGGTGGAAAGTATGGTGATGGTGCGGTGGTGCGTTGGTGGTAGTGTGGTGGTAGGTTGGGTGGTGTGGTGGTGGCAAGTGGTGGTGGCGTGGTGGTATGGAGTGGGTGGTGGTAGTGGTGGGTGGGTGGGAGCTGGCCGTGGTGGTGTGAAGTGGCGATGATGGTGGTGTGTTGGGTGGCGGAATACGGCAAGCATGAAGTAAGATCTGGCCAGGAAAGGCGTTGTATGGGTAGGTAGAGGACATATAGCGGTGATTGGCATGACTTCAGCGATGGTAAAAGGGTGGTTAGCGTGTACGTGATGGTGGTAGCTAAGTGTGAGAGGTGCGTATATTGGTGATGGTACGTGGTGGTGGCGTAAGGGTGGTGAAATAAGCGCCGGGTGGGTTGACGAGTGGGCTGGGTGTGGATGTGTGTGGGTGGGTACAGGGTGTGAAGCGGTGCAGGTGTGTATGGTGGTGCACAAGCAGTGACGTAGGTGGTGACAGTGGTGGCCGAGGTAGGTAAGCGCCACAAGGATGTATATGGTACGGGGACGCAAGGGCGAGGAGCAAAGGACGGTATGAGCAAGGCAAGGGCAAGGGTGGTGGTATGGTGGTGGTGGCAGCTGCGTGGGTAGGTGCGTGGGTACAGTGGGTAGTTATGGTGGGTGTGGTGTGATGGTATGGTGGCGGCAAGGGTGGTGGTGACACAGTGGTGGTGATGGTGGTGGTGAGTGTGGTGGGTGCGGATGGCAAGCCGGTAACCTGGATTACGGGTGGAGTGTTGTGGCTGGTGCGCATGGTAGTGCCGGGTAGGAGGTGTGGTAGTGGTGGTGGGTGGCCAAAGGGTGTGATGTGGTGGTGGTGGTGAAGGTGGGTGTGTGGTGGGAAGGGCAAGTGAGGTGTAGTGGTGGTGGGTGGTGGGTGGTGGTGTGGGGTGGTGGTAGTGTGTGGGGTGGGTGGTGGGTGGTATGGTGTGTGGGTTGGGTGGCGACATGGGTGGTAGCGACGGTAGGTGATGGATGGCTGTGGGTGGCGGTGGTAGTGTTAGTGGTGGCCGGGTGGTGGTGGCGGGTGGTGCTGGGATGTTGGTGGGTAGTGGTGACACACAAGTGGCAGAACATAAAAGTGGCCAGGCTGGTATGATGGTGGCAGTGGCGGGTGGTAGGCAGTCAAGGGTGACTGGTGGCTGTGGAATGAAAAGGCTGGTGGGCGGTGGTGCCACGCAAGGTGGCCAGGTGGTAAGGGCGCGAGGATATGATGACGGATGGTGGGTGCCAGCGAGTGTGGTGGTGGGTGATGCCAAAGGAAAGTAAAAACAAAGCGTGGTGGGCGAGTGGTGATGGACAAAGTGGAGTGGTGGAAGTGAGAAGACAATGGTGGAAAATGCTGTGCAGTGAAGCTAGTGTTAGTGGTAAAAAACTCAAAACTCAAAATGGAAACACATTTTTTGTATTTTCAATTTTTGGTCAAATTTATAAACTGAGACCATTGATTTATTAATCAAAAATTTTACCAAACAAGTTTTTATTTGAGTTTTTAAAATTTTTGTAAATATAAACAGAAAACTGAAAACGTAAGTGTTACCAAATGGCACCTTTGTAATTGGTGTTTTCATCAACATAAAGTTCTCTTTAGCTTATGTAAAAACCGTAAAAAGAAAAAAAACAAAAACAAAAACAAAAAACAAAAAGTAAAATATTATAATAAATCAATCAGTTAAATGCTCCTAATAGAGAATTTTTTGTTGAGATGATCTCTTATCATATTTTGCATAGCTAGATTAGGTCTTTTTCAAATTCAATTTATTTTATAATCAAATCAATTCGAATCTCGATTTAGATTATGCCAAATCCGATCCAAGCTTGTTCCATTAAGAAGCTTGACTACAATCAATGAGCGTGTTAGATATGTAATAAAAACAAAAAAAAATCTTAAAATATATAAAAGGGCTTGTTAAGTTTTTATTCTTGGTAATCCCGCTTTGACAAAACTCTAGCTTTCTGCAGCTTGTAATTTTGTTCGACTTTTATTTCAATGAGGGTATGAGTTTTTAGATGCTAATCCAACCCTCGAATTGTCAGCCTTTGCAAAGATGTTTGAAGTTTATTGTTTCATGTTTGCCATTCTCGCTAACTATATCAAGGATCAATTTTCTTGGAAGCCGCCTGGCCTTGGCCGGGGCCTCACTTGGGTCCAGACAACGCTTTATGTGAGTCCAGTGGCAAAGGTTCTCAAGCAACAATATACAAAATTGCATTGAACCGGTTGGTTTTCCGCTCAAGCGGCCATTCCTCAGACTTTGGAAGCGAAGATGCAATCCGATTCGTAAGTTTCACTCCACCTCGCAAAAATACCTCACAGAGTTGTTTCCTTCTCGCCGAGTTAACTTTCTTACACTGAGGTAGGTCCACTCTCGAGCAGTATTCTGTGCCTTTTTGTTTTAAATCGTGGATTAGATTTTCTATAAATATGTGGTTTCATCCATTTTTGGGAATTATGGCTTCCAAATCTTCTTAGATATTAAGGGTTTATATTTGGAGCTTCTTTGCTGGAGTTTCTTTAATGTTTGTTTGATTTTAAATTTGAGTTTGAAAAGTATACATCAAAAGGATTATTTGTTTCATTCATCTACAAAAGAGAGTGTTGTTCTTCAGCATTCCGTGGGAATTCGCCCTGGAAAGCATTGGTAGATTTCTGGAGTGGGTTTTCATCGTCTTGATTTGACATGGCATTGCGCCAAGTGATTCAACATTGGGCAAGACGATTCCGGCGTGGTAAGACCGTGATGGAAGAGAGCATATAGGGGTCTGGTTCAATTCGAGCCCGGATTCAAGTTTGGTAATTGAGAGTACACTCTGTATAATTCCTTTTGTCTTTTTAGTGTGATTGTTTTTGTGACTTTTGCCCATGATTTTTTTTTATCACAATTGGAGGCTACTTCTAATTATGGTTTTTCCACATTAAAATCAAGTTGTATCCCGATTTGTTTTGATTGTTTTGATTTAAATTGTTATTTACTTGCTTAAAATTCGATACATAATCAGCAAATCAATATTTAGGGATTACTTAGATTTTTCAGTGATAAAGGATTTTCATAATCCAAAATGCAATCAATGATAATTTAAGTAAATAATTTTTTTTTTTTTTTTTTGAGATGGTAATTTTAAATAAGTGGTTTAAGGATGTCGTAATCAATTGGCAATATTATATTGATAGTTTAATAAGTATGTAATTTAAGTTCAAAACAAAATCAATGAGTAACTAATCAATTGCAATATTACAATAA